>PITA01022973.1:0-29200 GCA_004023965.1 Spilogale gracilis
GTCCATATAGAAATCAATGAATGTAAGCCCAGCTCTGGCAAGGGTGCCATGAAAAGTGTGAGGGAAATGTGAGGACATGGTCTTTGGTCAGGAAGCCAAGAACTCATGAAGGGGGTGGGATTGAGGTGGGCCCAACGGAGGGGAGGGATTTTGATGAGTGACAGGCTATTCTTGGTTAAAGAAGCAGCATGACCCAGGGCAGGCAAGAAACCCTCTCTTTTGGGAAAAGACGGTATTCAAAATATTTAACAGGTGCAATGGACTGGTGTAGGACAATCAGAGTGGGTGCTTGTATTCAGCAGTTTGTTGGCACAATTAGGTGTATGTTTAGCTGCCTTGGGGGGCACATCAAGCAGCCCATTTGGTCTGAGTGTAGAATAATAATGGTTCACACTTACCAAGTGCCTCATATGCATCCGACACCATTCTAAACACTTTTCATTAATAAATGTATTCAATCTGTATGAAACCCCATCAAACAAAAACTACACTTATTTTTTGCAGATGAGGAAACTGCAGCACATAAAGGTTAAATATTTGCCTCAGTAAGAGGTAGGGCCAAGGATTTGAATGCTGAAAACCTTGTCCTTGAGGTTCTTAACTAATACTCAAAACTGCTCCCTATGGGATTTGCATAGGAAGAAAGTAGGTAAATGGTGGTCTGGTTAAGCACTGAATGAGAACATAGCAGTGATTGCCATCTATTGAGGGCACACTGTTGGCCCTGGCCCGCTCAGCACTCACAGCAGCTCTAGGAAGCGGGCGCACTCACTCTGCAAGGTAAGGAAACTGATGCATAGAGATTGAATTGCCCAAGATCACTAATGAGCAGACTCAAGAGTCAAACACTGGACGGCCTGACCTCAGAACACACACTTCGCCCCTAGGTTTTATTGCCTTCTGAGTAACAAAGGCCATGAGGAGCCGTTGATGGTTTTAGAGCAGTCAGAGTTGAGCTTTGCAAGTAATGAGCAAAAGGGATAGAAAAGAGAAACCCTGGGGAAGAAATAGCCAGTTAGGAAACTATTATACTTTTAGGAAAGAATTAACAAGGAATGGGACTGTCTGTTAATGAGGACTAGTTAAATAAATTAAGGCACATCTGTAGGATGGAATAAATAGGAGTCAGTCTTACATATGTCAGTATTACTAGGATATTCTGTTAAGTTAAAAAAGCCAGGTTCAGGAAAATACTATAGATTGCTCCATATGTGTAAAAAAAAGAAAGGCACCTGCACACACACACACACACACACACACACACACACAGATATATTTAATGCCCATAAATGCATTAAAGACCCCGAAAGGATTTAGAAATTCATCTTAACAATGAAGGACTGGGAGGAGAGGCCAGGAGATTCAGATTGGGAAGGAGATTTAATTGTGTATCATGTGAATACATGGCTTTTCAGCAAAAAAGCCCTATTCGGTAAACAGAAAAATTGTGACACAATGAACCTCGGTGTGACAGAAGATCTAGAGAAGAGGATGCTTTGGTTTCTTTTCTTTTCTTTCTTTCTTTCTTTCTTTCTTTCTTTCTTTCTTTCTTTCTTTCTTTCTTTCTTTCCTTCCTTCCTTCCTTCCTTCCTTCCTTCCTTCCTTCCTTCCTTCTTTCTTTCTTTTTTTTTAAAGCTCTTATTTATTTATTTGACAGAGGGAGAGATCACAAGCAGGCAGAGAGAGAGGAGGAAGCAGGCTCCCTGCCGAGCAGA
This sequence comes from Spilogale gracilis, assembly GCA_004023965.1. Lineage (NCBI taxonomy): Eukaryota > Metazoa > Chordata > Mammalia > Carnivora > Mephitidae > Spilogale > Spilogale gracilis. Next base: position 1,716 of record PITA01022973.1, read on the forward strand.
ACCCAATGTGGGCCTGGATCCCAGGACCCTGAGATCATGACCTGAGCTGAAGGCAGAGGCTTTAACCCACTGAGCCACCCAGGTGCCCTCTTTCTTTCTTTTTAAAATAGATTTTATTTATTTGACAGAGAGAGAGACAGCCAGAGAGAGAACATAAGCAGGGGGAATGGAGAGGAAGAATCAGGCTCCTGGGGCTTAATCCCAGGATCCTGGGATCAGGGCCTGGGCTGAAGGCAGACGCCTAACAACTGAGCCACCCAGGAACCCCAAGAAGAGGAGACTTTGAAGAGATGCTGGGGGAGGTAAAAGAAGTAGACCTTGGGAGCTGAAGAAAGGTGCTGGGGAAGGAGGAAGAGCAGGGGTGACAGTGGTGACCCAACACTTCCTTACTCCTCCTATGCCTAGAGCACCAGGGAATGAGGGCACAGGCTGGGGGAGACCAGGATCTTTTTCCCTAGTTGTGAGTGGGGAGCTGGTGAGAAGCTCCACACTTACCCTCATTCCCACTTCTTGGTCCCTTTTTCTTGGTTACATTTTTCCCTCCTAAAAGCCCACACTGTTGGATTACTTGAGCTGCCTGCCTCCCACGCAGTACCTCCTTCTGTTCCATCTGTTTGGGGGATTTCCTCCACGGGAAGCCACATGTTGTTGGGTTTTTTTTTGTTTTTTTTTGTTTTGTTTTTTATAGTAGACTTTGTCCCAGTGGGTAGAGTTTGGGAATTTTAGAATTCCAGAGCTTACAGTTCAGGGTGGGAAGGGCAGGTGGGAAGATGCAGGCATCTCAGCTCACCACTCCAACACCCATCGGGACAGTCCCACTTTTGTACACTTTGTGCTATGGGGGTGTTGCACAGTATTTTGTTTGAAGAAAGCATTCCTTAACTTTTTTAAAAATTGGAAAACTGACTCAGTGATGTTCTTGGGTAATAGGTAGCCGAGGCAGTCTCATGGGTTTTAATATTAATTAGGTTTTAGTTTTGCTCCTACCACAGAGTTTGCCATTCTATCTGGTCTTTGTTCCTCCATTCTCGGAGTGAGGAAGATAACTCCATCCTCCTCGGAGGCCACATTTAGGTGATGATCATGCCGGAGGAACACTACAGACCCCAGAGGACAGGCTGCCTCCCCTAGCGCTGGTTACCATCTTTCCCGAGTCTGTCCTGGTTGTGGCTTCTGTTCCCCAAACCACATTACTTCCCAAACTCTAACAAGCTTTTGATTCACCTTAAGATGCAGACTAGAGTTCGGTATCTGGGGTGGTGCCCAAATTTGCATTTCTAACAAGCTCCTGGGGGATGCTCTTGCTGCGGACAGACAAATCACACTGAATAAATATCCAGGCTTTGGAGATTCCGTCTGGCCCAGGAACCCCGCAGCCCTGTCATTGGTGATGTTACCTGGCGCGGCCACTGGGGTTTCAGCGCGGCTGGAGCTGGAGGCTGGGACTAAACCTGAAAAACCAAGGTAGAGAAAAGGCTTATCAATAGGTCTGTGAAGACAGAGGCATGTGATTCTGAGTGTCAAAGGAGATGGGGAGAGATTTCCAGAGAAAAAGACAAGAAAAATACTCTAGGGAGGAGGCGAACCCTGATGTGAGTAGGAACCCACAGGATAGTGTGACCAGAGTCCTAAGGTCATCTTCAAATGAGGAGAGGGCCCTGGAGCCTCCTGCCATCCTTCTGCCTCCTCTGTGGTAGCCATGCATCAGACTGGTTTGCCCTCTTGCAGGGACTGTTCCAGGGATCCTATGTATTCTAACCAATACGCTTTTCGCTTTTCAGGAAACTCTTCCATTTCCCCGGCAATGTGAAATTCCGAGGCAACTGCCGATCATAATAGCTAATCCCGTTGGCCACAGTGGTTGGTCCAAGCCATGGTCACATGGGCCACGGTTTCACGACTCAGAGATCTTTCAAGTTGGAGTTGGAGAGAGACATCTTTTTTCTCTTCCTGATGGCGCATCTCTTACTGCGTGCGAGTCTGGAGCTACCGATCGCTCTGCTGTGGCCATCCCGCAACCCTACCCCTCAGCTCAAAGTGAGAAGTGAGGGTGAGAGATGGAGGGCTCTGGCGATTTCTGAGTCTCTGGTAGCATTTGTCTCTAAGGCCACTCCTTCCCTGTCTTCCCCAAAGACTGATAAAATGATTCCCAAAATGATAAATCATACCTCCTGCACCCCCCCCCCCAAAGGTAGTTTAAGTCAGGTTTCAATGATTTGCAACTGAATTTAGAGTCCCAACTAACAGCCCTCCCCAACATCACTCTGAGAAGAAATGAAGTTTTGGGAGAGTGGGGGTAGGAAAGGATCATGAGAGGGCAGACAAGCCTTCAAGGGTCCCATGGATACGGTCTGGTGCTGGCAGATGCCAGTGATCTCAGAAACTCACACAGTCTTTTTTGCTTCCAAATGTAACAGATGAAGATCCCAAAGCACAGGATGGAACCCAGCAAGGACAGTCCAATGTAAATCGCTGTGTTTTTCTTAGGCCCTTTGAAGAGGGAACGAATGATAGTAATATCAATAATGACAAGGAGATTGGAAAAACAATGGACAAAGCATAATGGTCATCCTACCTGCCCCTTAAAATCTCATGCTATTGCAGAAAATATTCTTTCTCGTTCATTCTACAGCTATTTATTGAGTAGGCATTGTTCTGGGCTAGAAATTATAGCAGTACTTAAGGCAGACACTGTCCCTAGGTAGAGAGATATATGCCTTGCCCAGGGTCACAGAGTTTGAAATACTCAAACAGGATTTGAATGTAGGCTGCCTGATCCTACCTAAGACACTCTTATCCATCACACTACACTGCTCCTCTCTGTAAATGGTCTAAGGGCAGTTCTAGGCTCGAGACTGAGTCAAGACTTCCATTTAACAGAGCTCGATATCCATCCGCCAGCCTGACTTAACATTATCACATCCCAAGTAAACTTTCCTTTCTTCTACTTCCTTCTAGAGCAGAACGGAGCACAGAGCTCAGGGTTCCAATCATGCTTGTGCTGCGTGACCTCGAGCAAATCCCTTATCCTTTCTGAGTCTCAGTGTCTTTATGTAATGGAGAATTACTGTGAAGTTAATTGTGTTAAAATGCACAAGGTCTTAGAATAGTGCGTGGCATCTAGGAAGAGCTACTAGGGCTTCCTTTCTGGCTTCCGTTCACAGTCCGTGTTCCTTTGTGGTCTGCCTTCCTTCACCCATCAATTTCCAGTAAGTCATCTCCACTGACTTCTGACACTGTGCTGCCCAAGTATGGTAGCCACAATCCATGTTATGAGCCCTTGGGATGTGGCCGGTATGACTGAAGAACTAAACTGCTTATTTTATTTAATTTAAAAAAATCATAATTGAAATTAAAATATAGTAATTTAATGGGGCGCCTGAGTGGCTTAGTCATTAAGTATCTGCCTTTGGCTCAGGTCATGCATGGTCCTGGGATCCTGGGATGGAGCCCCCATAGGGCTCCCTGCTCGGCAGGAAGCCTGCTTCTCCCTCTCTCACTCCCCCTGCTTGTGTTCCCTCTCTGGCTGTGTTTCTCTCTGTCAAATAAATAAATAAAATCTTTAAAAAAAAGTACAAGTTCCATGAGTCATTCCCATTATATTTCTATTGGGATGTGCCACTCGAAAGCACTCTCACCCGTACCCCTTCACTGCACTTCATAAACAACCACTCAGAACGGAAACACCTGGACACCAGTAGCCAGGCCCCGAAGTCTGGCTGAGCAGGGATAAAGGGTAACCTGGACAGATGTTGCCGGAAAGAAAGTGCTGGGAGCTGCTGCTGACAGGGTTGCTGGCGATGCATGTGAGGTTGGGATGATTTTCACCGCTCGTCCAAGAGACGTTGAGGTGAGGTCCCCTTTGGGGCTCGAAGGTTCCTTTCAGTAGGGGGATCCATATATATGTCACGTTGTGTCCACTGTCCTCCACTGAGCATGTCAGGCTGACCCTGCAGATGCCATCGTCAGCAAGCCCAGGACGCCAGGTAATTTTTGGCTTCTTCAGTCTCCCTGTGTGAGGAGAAAGACAGGCCTAATACAGAGTCAGGCCTGCCTGCTGGGCAGTCACCGCGTCTTCACGCGTTCAGAACATACTCAGGAAGTGCTGGCGCTGCTTTGGGGCTGAGCAAGTGCCTCCAGGAGTCACGGGCATTCGGAATGCACCTCGCCTTTCTCTTAGTAGCCATGAAATCTCAGACATATCCCTTAAACTTTTTGGGCCTTTGATGCTCAGATGTTAAATAAAGGGGTTAAAATGAAAACTAGAAAAAGAAAGACATCATATCAGTCTATACATCACCCTGTGAAGAACTAAACCCATCATCACAGGGAAGTACAATGTCTCAAGCACTTTGAAGGCTCTTAAAGGCTTACACATTGAGTTTCCATCATCTAATTTTTTTACTCAGGAGATAAAGTATAAAGACAAGTGTAAAGTGTAAGGAGAACTCATTGAGGGCAATGCTGACATAGAGTTAGTGCTCAATAAATGTTAGCAATTTTAAAAGAAATATAACATTGGCACTGGTTATTCCTAATCTATTATTATTATTATTATTATTATTATTTAATATTCTGGCCTTTAAAAAAAATATTTGAGTCACAGTGTGCTGTAGCTGTGGACTAGTCGACTTACAGCATATTTTCAGAGGACCGTGCAGCGCCATCCTTCACAGATATCTAGACCCCAACAGACCCGGGCAGGGAATGTGATGACCATGTCTGGATGGTACAGGAGAAGGAGCTGGCAAGTGTAAACCCAACGGTGAAGGCAAGCTCCTGCGAGGCCCAAGCCCGAGGAGGAAACCTGCAAGTTCTGTCCCTCAGACTCATGAGAGCCAAGCAGCCATCCCCCGTGGAGGTCAGGGGGGTCTTCAGATCCTAAAGCCTTTCTCCAGTGTTCTCTGAGTCCACTCCAGCCAGCCTGCCCTTATTCAAAATGACAAATTTTATAAAAATGCAGATTGAAGAGTTCTGAGACCCACCTGACAACAATGCAGGAGGACAGGGGCAAGTACTGAAGATTGGGCGGTGGAGACTAACTAGAAGCTTAGCAGAAGGGGGACTTCGGCAGGCAGATTTTGCCCAGTTGCTGGTTGGAATTTTTTCTCCTGGGAGTTGACTGGTCTGGACTCAATAACTATCCTGGTGATCTGAGGCATTTTGGGAGGCCAGGAAAGCAGCAAAGAGGAGAAATATCTCTGGGAAGGAATCTAATGAAGAGCGCTGCACTCAGAAACTCACCATAGATGAGCAGGGTGATGTGTTTTGTGTTGATGACTCTGGAGGCATTTGAGCACACGTAGGCATGGTAGTGGCCAGCGTTCTCCATCTTTAGCTGGCTAATCATCAGGGAGTAGTCTTGGCTCGAGTTCTTGTTGGGATCCTTGAAGTTAATGAATGGATCAGCTATTGCTGCTGCTTTCTGCTCTTTGCTGATAATAGATGTGTTAAACATCCAGATGACGTTCTCTCCGGAGTGACTGTCTGATAGTGTTAGGGGCAGGGTGACTGACTCCCCCAGGACCCCCACTACCATCTCCCCCATTGACTCTCCTCTGGAGGCTCCTGGAGCTGCAGTCAGAGATGAGACATTGTGGCTTCAGTCATTGGCTCTCTTCCCAAAACCCTCAGCTTGCCTGAAGGAGATGGAAACTTCCTAGGCTCTCCTGCCCACACCCCCCTTCCCTTCCTCTGATGAGGCATCCCTGCTGAACACTTGCCATGGGCAGATATGCACTCAGCTCTGCCTTTTGCAGACTCAGGCCTCCCTTGCCCTCCCGGTCCTTCTGAGGAGACCTTCGGGGATACCTCTACCCAAACAAAGAACAAACTAGATCTCTTCATCTATATTCTCTTCCCTTTCCTTGCTCTACCCTTAGAGTTTCACAGTTCCCTGGGAGTTCCCCAACGCCCTGCCAGTCTCTCTCAGGCCCCGGAGGGTAGAGAACAAGAGTTCTTCAAGTTGGTCTTCTTCCCCATTCCACCCATATCCTGCCAGAACCCTGGAGGTCTAGACTCCATGGTTGTTCAGACCACTTCTGAAATCCCCTGGAGGGCCTGAGTGCAGGCCATACCTGTGCAGAGCTGCCGGGCATGGACGGGGCTGGAGGTGTTCTGGCTGACTGGGTTCCTGGCTGTGCAGACGTATGACAGGTCTGGGTCACACAACCTCCAGCGGATGAAGAAAACGGAGCCCTCATGGGGTTCCGAAGCTGGGGTGTCTCTCAGGGCCCAGCTGTACAGAACACCGGTCTGTACCCTCTCCACAAAGCAAATCACGGAGATGTTACAGGCGCCGTTGTCAGACGTGTTCACAGACTTCAGGATGACTCGGGGCTCTGGCACCTGCTCTGTAGGGACAACAGCGATGAGGAGATTACTCAGTTCCCTTCTGCAGCCGGAAAGAGCTGAGAGGAGAAGGTGGTGATGACAGAAGACCTAGGGACAGAAGGAAGAACCCAGAATACTTGTTCCAGGGGAGGTTTTCTCTTAGTTTCCCATTGCAGCCTAGACTGACTGTCTCTCTTCTACTCTTTCATGAATCCCTGAAGAACGGAGAGCGAAGAGCATTATCTCCATGACTCGACATGATGATAGTCTGGTTAGTCCTCTCTCTCCCCATCAGTATATGAGCTGCTGGAGGACAGGGCCAATGCCTGTGCCTGAATATCCAACACCTGACTGGCCCATGAAGGTCTCTCTTAAATGTTCGGTGACTAAATGGATAAGTGAGTCAGCCCTAAACACTGTGGAGCAGGGAGCTCTGCCTCTAGAATTTGAGTTGTTTATGCCTTTTGGTCTGAATTTATGACCACTGTGCTTCCAGACCCTCTTCCTGGTCCTTTCTTTCCCTTTCGTTCCATTTCCTCTATCCACTGTGTGTGTGTGTGTGTGTGTGTGTGTGTGTGTGTGTGTGTGTGCATATGTGTTTAAGTTTGCTTTTTTGGGGAAATTGGTAATACATAAAATTGAAAAGAAACAAAAAAAGTGTACAAACTTTAAAAAGCAAGCTTTCTTGTCCCCAGCTACTTATTTCCTCTCCCCAGGAACTACTGTTATGAATTTCTTGTTGGTTTCTCTAGAAATATTCTATGTATAGATATGTACATGATAGTATACAATAGATATACTATATGTAGTATATATACACACACCATTTTATATATATATCAATTATATGCTCCCGGCCACAGTCCATCCGAAGTGATGCCACAGACCTGGCAGTGTGTGGGCAGCGCCCGCAGGGGCCAGCACCCCTCCAAAGTGAAGAAGAGATTCTCTCTTCTTCTCTTGCCCTTCCCACTCATGATCTCTTTCTCTGTAAAGTAAATTAATAAATCTTTTAAAAAATATACACAGATGAAATAAAAAGTGCACTAGAAGAAGCAGGAGAATGAATCAGTGACGTGGAGGACAGAGTAAGGGTGAGTAATTGATGGGAGAGAGGAAATGGGAGAGAGGGAAAAAAAATTGAAAATAGACTTAGGGGATTCAGTGACATCAAGTCATCATCACAGAACTAGAACAAACAATCCTAAAATTTGTTGAGAGCCACCCAAGAACCTGCACGGCCAAAGCAATCTTGAAAAAGAAGAACAAAACTGGAGTTATGTTTTCTATACATAGTATCAAGTTTTACCAGATTTCAAGATATGCTATAAAGCTGAAGTAATCAAATCAGTATAGTTTGGAACCAAAATGGACACAGATAAATGGAACAGAATAGAGAGCCCAAAAATAAACCCATGGTTATATGGTCAATTAATCTTTGACAAAGGAGGCAAGAATATGAAATGGGAAAAAGACAGTCACCAAATACTATTAAGGAAACTAGAAAACTATATGCAAAAGAAGTAAATGGAACAACTTTCTTATACCATATACAAAAATAAACTCAAAATGGACTAAGGACGTAAATGTGAGACTTGAAACCATAAAAATCCTAGAAGAGAGCACAGGCAGTAATTTCTCCAACTTGGCTACGGCAACATTTTTATAGATATGTCTCCTGAGGCAAGGGCGATAAAAGCAAAAGTAAACTATTGGAACTATATCAAAATAAAAACTTCTGTACATTGAAAGAAACGACCAACAAAACGAAGACACAACCTGAGTGGAGAATATATTTGTAAATGACATATTCGATAAAGGGTTAGTATCCAAAATACATAAAGAACTTCTACAATTCAACACCCAAAAATAAATAATCCACTTAAAAATGGGCAGAAGACATTAAAGTTTTCCCGAAGAAGACATCCAGATGGCCAAAGACACATGAAAAAATGCTTGTAATCACTAATCATTAGGGAAATGCAAATCAAAACCGCAATTAAATATTACCTCAAACCTGTCACAATGGCTAAAATGAAAAACAAGAAACAGCAAGTGTCAGGAAGAATGTGGAGAAGAAGGAACTCTTCATGCACTGTTGGTGGGAATGCAAAATAGAGCAGCCACTGCAGAAAACAATACGGAGTTTCCTCAAAAAGCTAAAAATAGAACTAACATATGATCCAGCAGTTTCAGTACTGGGTATTTACATAAAGAGTATGAAAACAAGGAGGCTCCTGGGTGGCTCAGTTGGTTAAGCCACTGCCTTCAGCTCAGGTCATGATCCTGGAGTCCCGGGATCAAGTCCCACATTAGGCTCCCCACTCTGCAGGGAGTTTGCTTCTCCCTCTGACCTTCTCCCCTCTCATACTCTCTCTCACTCTCTCTCTCAAATAAATAAATAAGATCTTTAAAAAAAACACTATGAAAACTCTAATTTGAAAAGATATATGCACCCTTGTGTTTATAACAGCATTATTTGCACTAGCCAATTTATGGAAGCAGCCCAATTGCTTACTGATAGATGAATGGATTAAGAAGATATGGTGTATATATATATGAGATATATATGTGTGTGTGTATCACATATATACACACACCGTATCTTCTTAATCATATACATATGAATATTAGTCATAAGAAGGAATGAAATCTCTTGGGCGCCTGGGTGGCTCAGTTGGTTGAGCGACCGCCTTCAGCTCAGGTCATGATCCTGGAGACCCAGGATGGAGTCCCACATCGGGCTCCCTGCTCAGTGGGAAGCCTGCTTCTCCCTCTCTCACTCCCCCTGCTTGTGTTCCCTCTCTGGCTGTATTTCTCGCTGTCAAATAAATAAAATCTTTAAAAAAAAAAAAAGAAGGAATGAAATCTCTTTTTTTAAGATTTTATTTATTTATTTGATATATATAGAGAGACAGAGAGAGGGAACACAAGCAGCGGGAGAGGGAGAAGCAGGCTTCGTGCTGAGCAGGGAGCCCAATGCGGGGCTCGATCCCAGGACTATCAGGACCTGAGCCAAAGGCAGACGCTTAACAACTGAGTCACCCAGGTGCCCCATGGAAGGAATGGAATCTTGTCATTTGTAACAACATGGATGGTTCTAGAGAGTATTTTGCTAAGTGAAATTAGTCAGAGAAAGACAAAAATCATATGATTTCACTCATATGTGGGATTTAAGAAACAAAATGAACAAAGAAAAAAAAGGCAAACCAAAAACCAGATTCTTAACTACAGAGAACACACTGATGGCTGCCATAGGGTCGGTAGGGGATGGGTGAACTAAGTGAAGGGGACTGAGAGCACACTTATGATGAGTGCTGGGTGATGTACGGAAGTGTTCAATCACCATATTGTACACCTGAAACTAACATAACACTGTAGGTCAACTATGCTGGAATTTACAAAAAGTTAATGATATAACTTTGAAATTGTGGTACGTCGGTACATATTGAGTTCATTCATTCTATTTCTATTTGCTGCAAAGAATTCCATTTCTTTAACATAAGCAGAGCACTCAACAAATCAATTAAAAAAGGTTGAATTACCTGATAGAAAAATGGTGTCATAGGCTGAATTGTATCTTCCCAAAGTTCATATCTTGAAGCCCTAATTCCCAGTACTTCAGAACATGATTTTGTTTGGATATAGGACTGTATTTGGAGGCAGAGGTCATTAAAATGGTCCCTAATCCAAATGACTGGTGTCCTAATGAGAAGAGGAGATTAGGACACATAGGCCAGAAACAGAGGAACAACCATATAAGGACAAAAAAAAAAAAACGCAGCTATCTGCAAGCCTGGTAGCAAGGTCTCAAAAGAAACCCAACCTGCTGACACCTGATCTTGAACTTCCCCTCTCCAGAACTGTGAGAGTAAGTTTCCGTGGTTTAAACCACCCAGCGTGTGGTATTTTGCTATAGCAAATCTAGCAAGCTAGCAAGCTAGTACAGATGGGTGAAGGATATTAACAGAGTTGCAGAAAAGAGAATACAAACGGCTCTTAAACATACTTTGGTTGTGTTTTCACTCTGACACCTGTATTTATAGAACTGGGTGAAAAGGACCAACATGACAGTTCTATTTGTCCTAAAGAGTTCGCACCTAGGAAGAAAAAAAATCTGCTTTTAAAAATAAAAGATTAGGGGCACCTGGGTGGCTCAGTTAAGCCTCTGCCTTTGCCTCAGGTCATGATGTCAGGGCCCTGGGATTGAGCCCCATCTCCAACTCCATGCTCAGCAGGGAGTCTGCTTGCTTCTCTCCCTCTGCCCCTCCTCCTGTGTGTGCTTTCTCTCTCTCTCGCTCTCGCTCTCTCTCGCTCTCTCTCTCTCGCTCTCTCGTTTCCTTAAATAGATAGATAGATATATCTTTTAAATATTTTTAAAAAAATATTTTATTTATTTATTTGACAGAGAGAAAGGTCACAAATAGGCAGAGAGGCAGGCAGAGAGAGAGGAGGAAGCAGGCTCCCTGCTGAGCAGAGAGCCCGATGTGGACCTCGATCCCAGGACCCTGAGATCATGACCTGAGCTGAAGGCAGAGGCTTTAACCCACTGAGCCACCCAGGCACTTGATAGATACATCTTTAAAAAAAAATAAAAGATCGGGGTGCCTGGATGGCTTAGCCGGTTGAGCATCCGACTCTTGATTCCAGCTCAGGTCATGATCTAGGTTGTAAGATTCAGCCTCACATGGAGTCTGCTCAGAGTCTCTCTCTCCTTCTGTGTGCCTCCTTCTCAAAATAAATCCATAAAGTCTTAAATAAATAAATAATAACCCCCCACAGAAGCTCTGTGGAACTCACCATAAACATGCAACATAAATGCCTTGTCAGCAGTGAATGTAGAAGTCTTTCGGTTTATCTGGGCTTTATAGGATCCTGCATCTTCCAAAGTTAAGTTGTGGAGACACAAGGAGTAGCTGTCCCAACTGATGGTTAGTCGGTTCTGGTAACTTTTGGCCATGAAGAAAATCTGTCTTTCTGCAGTTGCCAAAGCAAGACCGCCTTGGGGACCATTCCAGGTGACGTGCTCAAACTCCGTGTCTACTGAAATGTTCAGGGGGAAGATCACTGAACCCCCTAGAATCCCGGGCACTGCTGTTGGGATTGAGACCTTTTCAGAGGCTCCTAGCCCTGCAGACACAGAAGAGGGACTTAGAGGAGCAGCTGGACCTCTCAAGTCAGCCTTCATTCATTCATTCATTCATTCATTCATTCAATAAAAACATACTGGAAATAAATGACAGATATTGAGAAATGAAATGAAATTCCTGCCCTCCTCCCGCTGGGTTTATTGCCCAGCAGAATTATTCCTTCATTCTCTCAGTTAAAAAACCCTCTGTCCCACAAACACATCTACAATAATTGGTAAAACAGACTTTCTAGGTTTCTGTCCCAATGAGGAAATTAGCCTGGTGACTTTGGGTGAGTATTTGAATTTCTTTGGGAATCAGTTTACTCATCTATAAGAACTACACTATCTTTCTTTAGGGATATGGTAGAGATGGGATAAAAATACGTTGCTGTAAATCATAAAGAACAAACAAGTAAAAAAGGAGCATATTTTAAAAAATGAGATGGGTTAATGGATGGCTAGCAGGGTGGATAGATGGGCAGGTGTGTGAGAAGGCAAGTGAAGTGAAAATAAGGGTAGAACCAGGCTGGGCAGCATGTGAGTGTTAGTGCAAAATTCTTTCATGTTTTCTCTGTGTTCAAGAATCTTCATAACTTCGGCCACAAAGAGAGCTCATCTCTATCTCACTCTTCCTTTCCCTCATTGTCCAGGGGATCTCAGACTGGCTTTGCCTTCGCCAGGGAAATCTGGTCTGTCCTTAGGAACAAGGTTTGGGGTTGGGAATAGTTCAGTAGCACGGATTCTGCTCCTGATTTTTTCATCTCAGGAAAGACCCAGATCCCTGATAAACATCATTACCATCGCTTCCACCAGCCCAGCATTGGTCCCAGACAGCTCATTTCATTGCAGGGGCCCTGTGAGTGTCTGCTGGGTGACCCCAACCTGGATTTCCAGATTCAAGGGCTTCTGAGGCTCTGGGGAGTCCTCTGAAAACTCCAAATCAAATCAGATGGGTTCTGGACCCAGATTACTCTAGGAATCTGGGTGGAAAAATAAGTAGAAAATGTTAGAGAGAGAGGAAAAGCCAAAGTACATTCTGGAGGGGTGGAAAGAGGCTGAGGTATGCTCTGAAAGCCGAGACTGTACAGGGTTATGTACATACAGGAGACCCCTAGGGCAGGGCCAGGGACCGGGGTCCGGGGTGTGGTTCTCTACCCATATCAGCCAAGCACTTGGACCTTGCAGAGAGGCAGCTAGGAGGATGCAGGAGTAGGGACCTTGGACAAGATAGGCTAGGTCAGTTCAGGTGGATTCAGGGGTAGTCAGAAAGCAGAAACTGGGTAGGTGCGATGCTGGATGAAGTCACCTGAAAGAGAGCTCTTCCCATCTGGAAGATACTGTTTGATTGCTATGACATATTCGCCATTTGTAGAAATTACCTCATTCACGCCTCAAAATTACCTGAAAATTAGCCCCTGTTTATGGATGAAAAGCCAAAATTTTGAGAGTTTTAGCCACTTGTTGAGATGGCAGGGTCGGTCAGCTGCTGAGCCCAGATTTCATGTACATGATGCCCCAGAATGTGGAGCCTGAAAACACTGACCACCTTCCATCCCAGGAACCCAGTAGGTCCTGAACTCTTGGCTGGGCACTTAGGACTGCACCCATCTCTTCTCACCTCAAAGATGAGCAAAGGCCCACAGACTGTCAGCAAGGGAAGTAAGACGTGGTTCGTATGGGTCAAATCCTGTTACTGTTGCAGCAAACAATGCCACGTGACCCCCAGTATAGTGACAGGAGTCACAGGTGTCAGCCATCTTATTTTGAATGATGCCATTTGGCAAATAATAAAAGGGTGTTCAATGATTGTGATAACTGAATTTGCCTTCCCCACCTTCAATGGTTTCCAAATAGTGCACTTAGTGATTTTTTTTTTAAAGATTTTATTTATTTATTTGACAGAGAGAGAGAGAGATCACAAGTAGGCAGAGAGGCAGGCAGAGAGAGAGGAGGAAGCAGGCTCCCCGCCGAGCAGAGAGCCCGATGCGGGTCTCGATCCCAGGACCCTGAGATCATGACCTGAGCCGAAGGCAGAGGCTTTAACCCACTGAGCCACCCAGGCGCCCATTAGCGATTATTTTAAGAATCAACTTCTACCAACTATGTGTCAAGTGCTTGCTTACAGATACCATTTTTAATCTATAAGAGAGTCTTGCATGATACATCTTACTAATCACATTCTACATTTAAGAAATAGAGGCTCGGGTGGCTCAGTTGGTTAAGCGACTGCTTCGGCTCAGGTCATGATCCCAGAGATCCAGGATGGAGTCCCACATCGGGCTCCCTGCTCAGCGGGAGGCCTGCTTCTCCCTCTCTCACTCCCCCTGCTTGTGTTCCCTCTCTGGCTGTGTTTCTCTCTGTCAAATAAATAAATAAATCTTAAAAAAAAAAAAGAAACAGAGGCTCACATAGCTAGGAAATAATGGAGTAAAGATTCAATTCCAAATGTTTCTGATACTTGTAGGGGCAGAGGACGGGCTGCCCCGAGGTGGGCCACTTTGGCATGAAGATTATGGCATGAAGATTATGTGAGCAGAAGGCAATCAAGACCCCATGGGTTCAAGAGAAACTTTTGCCCTTCTCTTAACTACACAGAAAAATCTAAATTGGGGGGTCTTTCCCAGAATAAGGGTTACTAGCAGAGATGAATTTTATCTGAGTGACCCATGTGCACCGCAGGGCAAACATATAATTACTAAACATCTGCTCTTCTCTGCGTCGCCCTGTGAACTACGCTCCTTCCTCCGAAGTCCCAGACCCTGGCTTCCTTCTCTTTAGTTTAGGATGACATAGTGCTTCAGTTTGATCCCGGTCTTTGGAATTTCCATGTCTGTGTGAATTCTCCATATATACGTTATTAACTTTGATTTCTTTCCTGTTAATCTGTCTCATGTCAACTTGATTCTTAGTCCAACTAAAAGGACTTTTAAGGGGACAGGAATTCTTGCTCCTCCAAAAGGGGATGGGACATTCTTGCTCCCTGATATACTGAAGTGGAAGAACTTTTCACCCTACTGCCCTCCTAAGTCCCTGAAACAATTCCCTGGGGACACAAAAGAATCAGAGAAACTCCCTGCTAGACCAAAACAGTGAAGTTTGAGGTCAACCCCAATCAGTGGAGCTAGACAGAGGGAGATGCTTCTTTACCTTAAAATTTACTTGTTGGTCATCTGAGGCTTGAGGGACATTAGATGAGTGAACTTCAGGTTTGTCCAACACAGCCAGGAAGCACCCCAAGAGTTAGGTGTGGCAATAAGGTGCCATGATGCTTGTAATGTTTTTATGATGAGCAAAGATGAGATGGAAAATGAAAGGAGATCAGACTGGAAACCAGCACCTGAATCTAGGCCCCGCCCCCATACATGCATCTGGTAGTTCTTCTAGAAATCCCTTCACTGCCCACCCCTCCCACTCCCACTGCTCTCAGATCCCTAGGCCACCTGTGCTAACCTCCAAAGTCCTGGGGAAAATAGTATTCCCAGAGGGACAGTAGATGTCACTGTCCCAGGTAGCTGAGACCCTCCCTGGGGTACTGAGTCATCTCTGCCCACCAGCCATGCTGCTGAGAGACATTTCCCAGAAATTAGCAGGACTTGGGCCTTGATGGGAAGGTAGGATGTGGGGAGAAAAGGACATTCGGAGAGAAGCCACCCAGCCCGGGGCCACCAGGCCATCTCCAGATTGCAAGGGAAGCCTGCAGTCTGGGATGTATGGCCAACATGGCAGATGCAGAAAGGAGCTCCAGAGTTCAATGTGTCCCTAGAAAGGGGGTGTTTTGTCATCAGAACTTTCCTTTATCTCTCTGTGGATTTTATCCACATTATACAGGGAACAAACTCATCACTCGGCATTCCTTTGCCGGAACATGTCAGAGTAAGAGGAGCATAGTTTGAGCCCAGAGTTATTTGAGACAGGGCTAGAATGTCACCTACTCATGGTGAATGACTACACACACACACACACACACACACACACACACACACACAGAGGAATAAGGTGGAACCCGCAAAGAATTATCACAAGGAGAGGAGTCTCCTTATTTTACCAATAAGAACTCCAGCAGACAACGTGACCAGCCCCTGAGCGACACCACTAGTGAGTGGCGGTGACCATAGCGGGGACTTACCCAAGAGCAGGAAGAAGAGAGGGGTCCAGAGAAAGGAAGAGAGTATGTGTGTCTTGGTCTTCCGTGGCTTACTGGAGAAGGACCATACAGCCCGGTCATCTGGGTGCTGCTTTGGGCCTGCCATCATGATTCGCTTTTGGACCTCAGTCTGAAAGAGGAAGCACCCGCTACAGACTCCCTGCGCATGCGCCCCTGCGTCTCTCAGGGGACGGGACGTTGTTTTTATCTGGCACCACGGTCTCCTCCCACTCAGGCTGGGGCAGGGTTGCCCACATCAAGAGTCACGTGCTCTACCACTGAGGCAGCCAGGTACCCCTGTAATTGCCTCTTCTCACTGTGGGGCTTGCTGCTGAGGGCAATGTGGCCACAGGGATAAACTGTCACTTCTTCTTCTTCTTTTTTTTTTTTTTTTAAAGATTTTATTTATTTGACAGAGAGATAAATCACAAGTAGGTAGAGAGGCAGGCAGAGAGAGAGGAGGAAGCAGGCTTCCTGTGGAGCAGAGAGCCCGATGCAGGCCTTGATCCCAGGACCCTGAGATCATGACCTGAGCCGAAGGCAGAGGCTTTAACCCACTGAGCCACCCGGGCGCCCTAAACTGTCACTTCTGAGATTAGGTGACACAAGGTCCTTTGTGTCTTCCATAACGGTGCCTCTGTCTCCCCCCCTCCCGCCCCCATCCCTTTGCCAGGAGCCCAGTATTGTGTTGTGAGCTAAAATTTTCAAGACAGGGAGCCAGGGAGACGGCCAGCCCTGACCCAGCAAGGACTGGATGTCTCTGCCAGCAGTTGATGAGGACTTGAGCTGCCCAGAGCCCCCGGGTGCCAGTGCCTGCGCCCACGCCTACCGGGTACTTTGTGAGAGACCCCGACCCAGAGGCACCCACTAGGCTATGCCTGGATTGCTGATCCACAGAGACAGTGAGATAATAGATGTTAATTTTAAGCTTCTAAATTCTGTAATTTGTTACCCAGCAATGGATAATGAACAGCATGGCCCAGTGAATTCACTGTTTTGCTTAAAGCAATTTGCTCTGCCTTCATATCACAAACAACGGAGAGGCTTTTAACCGGTAGGAAGGAAGTAGCGTCAAAGCTGCCTTGAAGATGAATGTTTCCAGGGGCAGCCGTG
Organism: Spilogale gracilis; assembly: GCA_004023965.1. NCBI lineage: Eukaryota > Metazoa > Chordata > Mammalia > Carnivora > Mephitidae > Spilogale > Spilogale gracilis. Next base: position 18,437 of record PITA01022973.1, read on the forward strand.
CAGTGGCTCGTCGGGGGACACATCATTCCTTTTATCTTGCTGTGGGAAACGGACATTTTTTAAAGATAGGCTCCACCGGCAATGTAGAGGGGGGTGTGGGGCTTGAACTCACCACGCTGAGATCAGGACCTGAGCTGAAATCAACTGTTGCATGCTTAACCGAGGGAGTCACCCAGGGGCCCCAGGAAACTGATTTTTTAAATAGTTGATCTATAACGACTATTTAAATTGTAACTTGTTGGTATCTTGAGATTCAGATTATATGTTTGTTTAGCTTGTAGCAGGAGAGGACTTGGAAAGAAAACCGCAGGACAGCGGAGTGGGTGGTTTTGGGGGACGTTCAGTGAGTGACGTGCGGTGCTGGACCCTCCCCTAACAGCTGATGCACGGACCCATTCAGTCCACACATCAGCTTTATGAGATAGGTATTGTTATCACCCCCATTTCATAGATGAGGAAGCCAAGATACAGAGAGGCTACGTGGCTTGTTTTGAGTTGTTTTAAATAAGAATTTGAGCCCAGGAAGTCTGGGAGGAGGGAAGGAGGGAGAGCGGGGACAATGAGGGTGGCAGGCATCTCCCATCAGAAGGTAGCTTCAGAATCTGGTCACAACCTGGTACCGCAAGCCTGAGAGTGAGGGCCTCCTTAAATTTGGTATGGCAGGTGTCTTTCTTGTGTCCCGCTAGTCCTGGTCCTGTGACTTAAAGTTTTTGTCACTCCCCACCCCCCACATTCATGTGTTGAAGTCTTATCTCCAAGGAGATAGAATTGGGAGGTGGGACTTTTCAGAGGTGATTAGGTCAGGAGTGTAGAGCCCTCGTGAACAGAATTACTCTCTTTATGCGAGCGACCCTGGAGTGCTCTCTCCTGCCTCCTGCCGCTGGAGGTGAGCGTGCAAAGGCATCATCTGGGACGCAGGAGGTGGGGCCTCACCAGACTCGGACTCTGCTGGAGCCTGGATCCCTCACCTCCTGGCCACCATCAGAACTGTCGGAGACCAAGCTCTGGGGTTCATAAGCCGCCCCGTCCCCACCACTGCTGTTTGGGCAGCCGGAACTCACCAAGGCATCACACTAGAGGCAAAGAGCATCTACGAAGCGTTTTTTAAAAATTAAAATTCAATTCACCAACATATTCAGTTAGCCATCATTAGTTTCCGAAGTAACACCCAGGGCTCACCACATCACGTGCCCTCCTTAATGCCCATCTCCCGTCTAGTGGGTATTCTTAAGCAGGGGTGCAGTGTTACTCATGGAGCCCTTTGGAAGCTTATTCCAGCAGCCGTGGGGAGGGGATGGAAGGGATGGGACTGTGACAAGAGGACAGGTAGGGGGCTGTTAAGGAGCCCAGGCAAGAGCACGAGAGCTGCCGCACTCTGCATGGGAGATGGTTCGAAGATATCGGTGATGATAAAAATCATAGCTAATATTTATTGAGTAATGACCATGAATGACATTTTGTGCTTTATGTATGTTTCCTTCTAATCCTCAGTCAACCTTATTTGGTCAGTACTCTTATCATCCTTATTTTAGAGACGAAGAAACAGAAGCTAAACCTCATTGCAATAACCTTGGTAGTGAACACATGAGGACAGTCTTGTGATACATAGAATTCAAGTAAAGTATAAACGTCTAAGTATAGTAAAAACGTAAAAGAATATGAAATTAAAAAAAAAGATTTTATTTATTTATTTGACAGAGAGAAACACAGCTAGAGAGGGAACACAAGCAGGGGAGGTGAGAGAGGGAGAAGCAGGCTTCCCGCTGAGCAGGGTCTCCGGAATCATGACCTGAGCCGAAGGCAGTCGCCCAACCAACTGAGCCACCCAGGCGCCCCAAGAATATGAATTTTGATATACTGCAGCTGGCTAACGGGTCCTGGACTCACCCAGTCCCCGTGTTCACACAGTGAGGGCCAATATTCTCACTGAGCTGTGGGTGCAAGGCCATCTCATGCTGGGATTCAGGGAGGAGGCAAGATGAGTTTGGATTTCCAGCTTCTCCATGTCCTTGGTCCGGGTCAGTAAATGCAGGCAAATGACCGGAAACTCCTGAAATTCCTTCTGCTGTCCGGGAGTCCGGCCGGGCACGGGCACCAGAAGCACCCGTGTAGTGGACATTGCCCCGGGTGCCATCCAGTCTCAGCGCGGGCTGTGATTTGGATCCTGCAGCCACTGTCCCAAGTTCTGCTGCATAGATTCACCGCCAGCCCCTAAACAGCCCTTCAGTAACTTCGCAATTCAGATGACCCTGCCTTCTACACAGTTGCATTTTTTTGACTTCACTTTTAATAGTATGTGGGTGTTTTCACATGTTTATTCTCCTGAAGATTGGAAGAATATGAAAAGAATACAGAATTTTAACAAGTTTAAAACCTCTTAGACCTCAGTGGAAAGAGAGTGAAGTATCTTAAGAGCTGAAAGAAATGCAACATCAAATCAAGTGCTACAGTTACAGTAAAGCAAAGAAAGAATTAGGTGATATCAGTGTGGCAAGCTGAATTGAGGGAACACAGACTATGAGACCAGCCTTCTTTTTTTTTTAGGTTTATTTATTTATTTGACAGAGGGAGAGAGAGCGAGAGCATGGGTGTGTGTGTGCCCGCACTCTCTCTCTCTCTCTCTCTCTCTTTTTCTTGTGGGAGGGAGGGGCAGAGGGAGAGAATCTTCAAGCAGACTTCCTGCTGAGTACACAGCCTGATACAGGGCTCCATCGCACACCCATGAGATCATGAGCCAAGCCAAAACCAAGAGTTAGATACTTAACCAACTGAGCCACCCAGGCACCTGAGACCAGCCTTTTAGAGGATGTCAACAAAGTAGGTAAAGGGACCTGGTAGGTACCCACAGTTGATGTCTCAGCGATGTTTCTGGTCATTAAGCAATCTTAGTGGATGGGGCAGGTGCCCCAGAAAATAGCTGGAGTGGAGATGACATAACGATTGTGTCATTGTGTCCTTTATGAATCTTTCAGTCTTGGAAAGATGAGGAATTCAGAGTAGGCATGTTCAAGGTACCAGTGAGTACTTTTTGTTTACATATATGTATTATTTGAAACACCCAGCTTCCTAAAGTAATTGTTCGTGGTTCCGATTTGAACTATGTATTTGAATAACTGATTTGCATTGTGATTCTATTTTATTTTAATTAATACATTTCTGTTCAAGTACAGTCGGTCCACGTCACCTGAGTTTCAGGTGTACAACATCATGACCGGACATGTCTACACGTTCGTCATGCTCACTGCACATGCAGGGGCCATCTTTCCCGACACAATACTCTAGTTGAATCTCAGTCAATATGAACTATTGAATATTTGAAGACTACTTAAGAATTACCCTACTTATGGGGCATCTGGATGGCTCAGTTGGTTGGGCATCTGCGTTTGGTTCAGGTCATGATCCCAGGGTCCTGGGATCGAGCCTGGTGTCAGGCTCCCTGCTCAGTGGAGAGCCTGTTCCTCCCGCTCTTCTGCTGCTGTCCCTGCTTGTGGGCTTACTCTCTCTCTCTCTTTGTCAAATAAATAAATAAAATCTAAAAAAAAAAAAAAAAGAAGAAGAAGAAGAACCCTACTTATAAGCTTAGGGTACTGGACTTATAAGCCTTTTTTAAATATTTAGGGGAATCTTATTTATTGATTCAAATACTCTATCCAAGGTGGGTGGGGGATGGGGGAAACAGGTGTTGGGGGTGAACCAGGTGATGCGTAGAAGTGCTGAATGGCCATACTGTGCACCGGAAACTGACATAACTCTCCTGTATGTTAACTCTCCTGGAATAAAAAGGACAGCACTAAAAATATGTTTATATCATATATTGAAACAAAGAAAAACAAGCAAAAGAGCTATAGCATAAAACCCGTTTTCAACTCTGGGAAAAAAGAAAGTACTTTAAAAGGAAACTAAATACATTACATTCAATAGTGAGATTTAAAGTCCTTAAAGAAATCAACTCATAAATGTGTGAAGTGAGTAAAATATTATCAATAGCCACCCAAAAGGAGGTGAAGGGCTACCAGACCTGTAAATGGAATGTGATTTATAAGCTGAACTGTCCTTAAGGCTGGCCAAGGTTTTTAATTTGTTTGTGGTTTTTTTTGGTAAATTGAGTATGAAATCTTAAAGGCAAAATAGCCTGTGGATAATTTTTTTTATGCACAAAAGCCATCTTCAAGGAAATAAATAATAATGGGGAAGTCTTACTGCCTGGGAAGTAGTCTGCTAAGATCATCAGTAAGCAGCAGAAGCGTGATTCCAATCAGAAAGCTTCATATCTACCCCACTGTACCCACCCCTGAGGCTAAACCGTCGTGCATTACTTTGTGTTCCCATTAACATGATTTTCTTCCTACTATCCTGGGAGCAACGTGGTTGTAGAGACTTCCTTTCATCTCTGTGTGCTGAGGCCCCAGGCTTGTACGTATGGTGAATAAATGAATGAGGAGAACTCCGTGAGAGTAGTATCCAGAATTCCAGGAGAGGAGAGAATTTCAGACAAGGAGGGTCCTCGTATCAAATTTAACCAGCACTCCTATAAGATAAAGACCAAAGGGTCTAGAGGCTGTGACCGAAGGGAGGTGATTGGTAACATTCTTAAAAGCAAGTGTATTCTCTTCAATCTTTTTGGGGCACCTGACCTCCATGCACTGAATACCAGGGAGATACTTGTCAAAGTCTGAGAAGTAAGGGGCCTAACAGGAGACAGTAGTCATAATGACATCCGCATGGAGGTGGCATTGGTGTGCATGGCTCAGCAAAGCCATGAAGACTATTCGGTGCCCACAAGTGGGGGAGGGGCCACCAGCCTTGTGCCTCCCCTTTCTCTCCCTCTACCCTTGGATTAGGACTTTCATGCAAATCCTTCAATCATATCACCAAAAGTGCAAAATAATGAAATATCTGACCTAGTCATTTGGGGTTGGAGAGAGAGGTGGTTCCAAAGTTCTTGGCCCCTGGATTCTCCCAGCCTTGTGTCTGTGCCTTCTGCCCTTCTGTCCTTGGGCCATTCTGGGCTTGCTCTTCTCTGCTTGCAGACTCGGTGTCTGCCCATGCACTCAGCAAGCCTGTAGATGCGAAGCCTCTCCTAGCGCCAACCCTGAGCTAGCCCCTGGGACTGGAAGGATGAGAAAGGAAGGCTAGGGTGAGGGGGGTGAGGCAGGTGGCAGAGACTAGGGCAATCCAGGAAGCAGATTTGAAGGAGCCAAAGTACAGGGCTGAGGAATCCAAAGGGGTTTTTAGGGAGACTCTAGAAACAGTCTGCGGTGACTGGAGCCCAAGAGGGGAGATGCGGCAACACGGCATGAGGTCAAGGTTGACAAGAAGCAAGAGAACAGGAAAAGCCATGTCTCCCAGGGCTCCGAGCCTGACGTTACCTTATAGGGGATGGGGGACTTCCGAAGGGTCCAAAGCACGGCTGAGACGTTCTCAGCTTTGACTTTTATATAGCTCCCCTGGTCTTTCTCATATGTCCCCTCATTTCTACATCTTTTTTTTTTTTTAATAAAGATTTTATTTATTTATTTGACAGAGAGAGATCACAAGTAGGCAGAGAGGCAGGCAGAGAGAGAGGAGGAAGCAGGCTCCCGGCCGAGCAGAGAGCCCGACGCGGGCCTCAATCCCAGGACCCTGAGATCATGACCTGAGCTGAAGGCAGAGGCTTTAACCCACTGAGCCACCCAGGCGCCCTCATTTCTACATCTTATGACTCCAAAGCTACATGTGATTATTGTGGTGAACCTAAAAAGAGGAAATATCTGTGGGTTGACATTTACACGTTCCCCGCTAGCGAGCGGTCCTGCTGGTGACTATTATGGGTCTTTCTCTATCGGGGTTCTTGCTCCTGCTTGGTCTTTTCACGGGCAAGTCTATCCCTGCCACTACCTCCCAGGTACCTCCACCTGCCTACACATTTCTCTAGCCAAGGGTGATTTTCACTGAGGGTGCTGCCTCCCTGGGAACCAGGCTGTGTGTGTCGGGTGTGTGTGGGGGTGCACGTGTCACCATCTCAGACTGTGTAGGCCCACATTGTGTCCTTGTCACTCTCACATTTCCTTGGCTAATGAGTCACAGGGAGCCCTGGGAGCCCAGGGAGCCCACACAGGCTGATGGTGGGTGCATGAGATCAAGGACCTGCCCCATGTTCATCTTGCTGTTTCAGTCATGATCGTCTTATGTCTCTTTGCCTCCTCCCTCTCCCACCAGCCCCTGGGAGTGATCCTTCATCATGAATTGGACTTTCTGTGTCCCATAAATGACTCCAGTAGGGAATTCAGTGGGCACTTAGCAGCTGTTTCTGTCCCTCTGGATTCTTACTGCTTGCTCCTATTCCCGAGGACCTGAGCGGTGGCAAGAGATAGGCTTGGGAGCCAGAGTCAGGGGAACAAAGCATTTGAAAAATATGCATGAGGGGCCAGGCCCTGATCTTGAAACTCTCCAGAGTTTCAAGCTTTTGCTTTCATTCTCCTTCAGGGGAAAACCAGCTTGTGTGATTATGAAGGTAATCACTCCCTCGGGGCTGTTCCCACCCCAGGCTTTAGGGGGTCCCCTAAGCCTACTGATGAATCCCTTAATACATTTAAAACTGGACAGTGAAGGGAAAGAAAAATTCTTCTCTACCTTTAAGGTCTCCTACCTGAATGAAGAACTAAAGTTATGTGAGACAGATTAACAGGAGAAAAAACCCAAGGTTTTGTGACGTGTGCATGGAGACCCAGTAATGAAATCGAGACCTAAAGAAGTAATCGAGGAGGCAGATTCTGTACTTTTTAGATAAAGAGACAGTAAATTGACAGGAATTGACAGGACAAAGAAAACTTAACTTTGGGCTCTTCGATTAGTAAGGAATTCTTTTTTTTTTAAATATTTTATTTATTTATTTGACAGAGAGAGATCACAAGTAGGCACAGAGGCAGGCAGAGGGAAGAAGAAGCAGGCTCCCCGCTGAGCAGAGAGCCCGATGCGGGCCTCGATCCCAGGACCCTGAGATCATGACCTGAGTCAAAGGCAGAGGCTTTAACCCCCTGAGTCACCCAGGCGCCCAATTAGTGAGGAATTCTAAACAAACTTTGGGCAAGGGGTGTGAACTAAAAAAGTAATAAGGGTTGTTAGTAAGCGTTCTTGGCTCTAAATTTCCCACCTCTGGTGACCAGGCTTCTCCTTACCTCCTGGTCCAGGCAGACTGCTTTTCACCAGGGAGATCTGTTTCCTGCTTTCAGGGGACGGAGAAGGGTCTGAGTGTCCTCGTGCGGACTGGCTCTTAAGTAACTTCTTTAAATAATCAGTAGGCCCCAGTGGCCTGTGTTGGGGTGGCCTGCCCTTGGCCTATCACAGCTTATGAAGAACCTTTACTTAACAACAACAACAACAACAACAACTCTGATTCCCACAATAGACTTGTGACGTAGACAAGGCAGACAGGATTACACATATTTCACGGATGACGGAGGCTCCGGGAGATTGGGTGACATCTTCTGGTGTACATTCTGGAAGGCAGCGGCTGTGGGAATACAACGGCTCCACGGAAACGGGGAGAACGGTGTCTTCGGCCCAGACAGAGGAACTGGTGCAGAGATTCCTGGAGGTCCCCCTCACCCCCACGTATCCCTGCACAAAGCAAGCTCGTCTCTCTCCCGGGCTTCTGGGCCAGGCCCTGGGTGGTCCCCACCCACAGGGGCATCTCCTGGGCATGTGGCCAAATAAAGGGTAAGACAGGTCCTACCATAAAAAAATGTTCACAGTTCTTCAGTTCAGCTCTGGAAACATCCACTGGGGCTCTGTGTGCTGGGTCCTGTGCGGGGTGGGGGCTGAGAATGGGGGTCAGCTGGTCCCAGGGAGGAATTAGGTATGATGGGGGCCGGCCGTTGGCTCACGGCGTGGTCGACGGTGCCCGGTGAGCGTGGGTGCTCGTGTGGGCTCTGCTGCTTCCGAGCTGGGGGCTTGGGGCAAGTGTCTTAAGCTCTTTGTGTCTCGTGATCTTTATCTTTTCATTAGGAAGAAGAGCATCCGCCTTACAAGTTTATTGGGAAGTTAGATAAGGGACCGTGTTTACCCTACTGGGTAGGGTGTCTGGCATTGGGACTCACGCCCGATCTGATCCCTCCGTGTCTCCCCTCACTCGAATCCAGAAACAGGACTCAGACCAAGAAGACCCACACACCCGCACGGCAGCTAACCCGGCCCGCCATCCTCACCCAGATATTCATTCCCTTCCAGCTCTCTCCCTGGGGAGACCGTGAACTCTGCGGAAAGACACGCACACAGCATCTGTAGGAATCGGGTAAAGTAAGTGCTTTCAACCAAATAAGCCAACAAAAGCTCAGAGGCTGGAGGAAACCAGGGGTGGGTGTGGCTGGACCAGAAGTATGGAGCCCAGCGGGGAGTAGCCCTTAAATGAGGCCCCATGGGTTATGGCGTCTCAGGGTGCAAGGAGGAGCCACGCTGGTCAGTGGCGGTGGAGGTCCTCCAGCCAGATTTCAGGCCCTGGGCCCAGCAGGGCAAGGAGGATGCCACTAATGCCCATACCTGCCTTCTTGGTATGCTTCCCATCGGCATGAACGATTCTCTGGGTGCAGACAAGGTAGCCCCACAGACAAAGTGGATGCCAGTCTGTTGAGTGCCTTCTTGGGTGGGGGCCCGGGATGCCGACCTGCCCCCCAGCTTGGAGTGCCTACTCCCCCAGGACGGCAGCCCCTCTTCCACCCCCTCATCCCCCGAGCTACTGTCCCAGGACCTGGCCCGGGAACAGGGATGTGGTGGGCACTTGTGCATCCCACCCTGAATCAGGACCCAGATCCTTCTCTGAGCCATGCAGCCTTTTCTTCCCAAGCACACCTGGGTCAGCTTCAGATTCCCCGTTTCCTGGGACAGCAGGGCGGTGTTGCAAAAACACTCCAACGGCCGCACGACAGGGCACCGGGTTTTGCATTTCTGCACGAGGTGCCGGCTCGTTTTGGCCGAGGTGCGAACAATGGGCAGGTGGTCTGCTAATATCAAGAGTCTTTAGTAACCCCAACAGTGACGTGGTAGTTTTTACTTGCATTATCTCATTTAACCCCCACAAAACCCTGGAAGATGGTACTCCCTGCTTCACGGGCGAGAAAGCCAGGACTCAGAGAGACTTCAGTCGCCTCCCAAGATCACACAGCTAGTACCACGGAAGCGTTTGAACTCGGGTAGTCTGACCAGTGCCCTGGCGCTTATGCTCTTCTCCCGAGAAGCCTGGTCCTCAATGACTGTCCCCTGACTCCCCTTCACTTTGCTTGGCCAGCCCAGCACTAGCTAGCCTTCCTTCTAGAAGGATGCCCCAGAGCGCAGGCAGGGCCATGGAGCTGGCTTCGGCTCAATACTGTGTGATGAGGGGCGCTATAAGGCCAAGTGCGGGGGTGCTGGGCTGAGTGAGCTCTGCTCTGTGCCTCGATCAGCAAGAGGGTGGCTCAGAGTAACGGCAGAGATCGTCTCCCCAGGCACATCGGAGAACTTTCCTTTCTCTCCATTCCACTCAGCATCTGTAACCCTAGCACAGCTTCTCTTAATTCTTTTATTGTATGTGAATTATACTGTAAATGCTGAAGACCACCCCTTGGGCACAAAGGGAAGGGACTGACTTGTGCCCCTGTTCTACCACGAGCCAGCCATGCTATCTGGGGCAAGCCACTAAATTTCTTTGGGTCTTTGTTTTCTCATCTATAAGATGGGAATAATCACTACTTCCCTGATACTCTCAGGCTTGTTGTGAGTCTCTGGCTTAGTCGGGCTGCCCCTGAGGCTTCTGATCTGTGTCTCTGCAAGGACAGTGCTTTCCAGAGAGGACCTAGACCCTGTGACAGTAACCGGGACCCTAGGGCGCTCTGTCACTCTGCCTCTGCAGCCACAGCCTGGACAGGTGGAGAGCATCTCTTGGATGTCCCGTTCTGTCTCGACGGCCATAGCCACCGTCACCTTGGCAGGAGCAGGAGGACAACACACCTTGTGCGAGGCAGATACCCGGTACCGGGGTCGCGTGATGTGGTGGGCCCAGGCTGCTCCCTTCAGATCAGCAACCTGAGCTGTGAGGACACGGGACCCTCCCGAGCCCATGTGAACCTGAGGGCTCCCGCATCACCCGCGCCGGGAGTACCGGCCGCAAGTCCCCGGCGAGTGTCCTGCGGGCGGCAACACGCGTGGGACGGTGCCTGCCTTTCAGGCTTTCTCACGGCCTTTCCCACATCTCTTTTAGTAACACTTAACGCTTTTTCTGATTACAAAGCTAATGTGTACTCACTATAAAAAAACACAATAAACCAGGCAAAGTCGAGTTGCCCAGGAGCATCTCCTGACAACGTCACGGCCCAGGACGTGGCCCAGGCCCGTGGCCGCAGAGCCCCCGCTCTGTATGGGCAGAGAAGGGGACCTCAGCCCCGAGAACTCACTCAGCCGCGCCACAGCCTACTTGAGTGGTCCCGAGCTTCCTCGATGCTGAAATAGGAACCCGGATGAGAGTAAACTCCTGGGAAATGGCTTTGGGACACTCTGGACAGAGGTACAGGAGGGCTGGGATCACATTGCTTAAAGATACTTAAAAATTGTTTCAGGAGGGAAAACTGCAATGGAGATGCCAGAGGTGGGGGGAGCCCAGCAGCGAGGAGGGCGGGCTGATTGAGTCAGTAAAGATAGAATAAGCCAATTTTAGATTCAGACCGCTTATTACTCATATAGAGTGTGAAAGAGTAACCCAGGCCCCTCACACCAGCAAGAATGACAAAAGGTGTAGGTTGACCACAATGCAGGGGC
>PITA01022974.1:16291-29398 GCA_004023965.1 Spilogale gracilis
GGGGGGGGGGGGGAGCATAGCGGGTGAGAAGGGCCGGTGGTGTAAGGCCCCACCCCTACCCCCCAGGCTCAGCCGCACAGTGGTGGCCCATGGCCCCTACCCGGCTGCCTTACCTGTCTCCAGGTACCAGAGATCCTTGCAGCAGACCTGGTTGTTCCAGGCCTTTCGGTAGCCGTCGCGCCCACTCCATATGTATAGGCGGGTATTGATGGCTACAGCACAGTGGCCAGCTCGGGCCCGAGGAATATTGTCCTCCAGCGTGTCCATCAGGATGGTCTCCCAGGCCATGGTATCTGGGGAGGGCAGAAGCGGCGGTCAGCAAGGGGGCGGAGGAACCCACAGCCCCCAGTGGCCCTTTGGCCTTTTGCTGTCAGGGATGGGGAATTAAAAACAGGAAGTTATCAAAGATATTAAATTTAAAAACAAACTGAAAAAAACTCAGTATGGCAGAAAGACCACAGAAGATAAAATTATAAACCCCGAACTATGAACTGGGGAATCTATGTGAAATGCACAGCCAAAGGTTTCACCTCTCGCACATCAAACAACACAAGAGCCTATAGAAGGAGGAACGCGAGTCACGGAGAAGGCGACAGAAGCGTCTAGGAGGAATACGTACCCTCACCGAAAATAAGAACAATGCAAACTGAAACCGTAAGGCGCCTGGCAGTTTGACTCCCGTGCCTGTCGCAGCCGTGGCTGCAGGTGAGCTGGGGCGGGGGGTTCCGGCACCTCTCGGACCCGCCGAAGAGCAGTGCGCTGGCGCCGCCCGGGGCCCCTACATGGGTACGGCCTCCCTGCAAGACGGCTTGGCAACAGCCTTCGACAGCAACTCTAGCTCTGGGTTTTAACCCTTCAAATGCACTTGCACGTAGGCGAGAACAGTGCAAGGGTACTCACGGAGCAGCATCTGTGCAACTTTCAGCACCTTGACATCAACTCAAAAGAATGAGGCCGCTCGCCGTGCGGGGATGAGACGGTCTCCAAGACAGAGGATACGGCAAAGGCGGTGCTGCGGGGAGCAGCAGGCTGCCATCGTGTTTGTTTAGAAAGGAACCTACAAACGATGCTGGCATGTGCAGAGGAGGCCCTGAGGGGTGAAGGACAGGCCAACATGGCCACCTCTGGAGAACGGGAGGCCGGAGGGGGGCTCTGCCCAGTCACGCTTTGTACTTTCAGACGCTGGGCCGTGCGCAAGCAAAGAGCCCACTCAAAAAATGAAAGCGAGGAGCATCCCTCAGAGCACTCTGACCAGTGGCCACTTCTCGTGGATTCTAGAGGCCCAGGCCCTAGAAGCAGCTTCGATCCCTGCACACCCCACACAGTGCTCGGGACTGAGGAGGGCCAGCCTCCCGCAGCCCTCCGCAGGCCACTCCGAGCCCGAGGAGGCCATACCCAGGTTGAGACAAGCCAGTGTGTTGGTACACTTCCACTCCTTCTCGTGTGTGGCCACTTTGACGTCATCCATGACGAGAGGCACCCAGCCACCAAACACGTACATTCTGGGACGAGGGAGGGAAGAGTAGGAGAGGGTTGTAGAGGAGGGGCCGAGCTAGAGGCCACCTCTTCCATCCAGAAAGTTCTAAACACAATTGGTCCTCCAGCTCTCCCCAGGAGAGTCCCCCGGGGACACATGAAAGCTCCTGATGCAGCCCTCTCCTTGGTGGCTCAGCCCTCACAAGAACTGCGTCACCTCCACCACGTGACACTGTGACTTAGCTCATCTAAAGCTCACCTCAGTCCCTATCGCTCTCGTATGTGCCTGGGGACTCTGGCATTGACCAAGACACCCAGCTGCTCATGGAGAGGACCTAGAACAATCTGCGCCCCTCTACCCCGAGTCTGTCTTGGTCTCCCGGGGCCGTCATGTAAAGACGGGGCTGCGGAAGTCCAGCCCAGCCAGAAGGAGGCCTCCTCAGGCCTTAGGAATTGCAGGAACAAAACTGAGAGCCCTCTGGGGGCAGGGGTGACCTAGGAAGGAAAAAAGCCAGGGCCAGCCACTCACTTGTTTCCGATGGTCGTGGCCGAGTGAAGACTTCGAGGAAGAGGCGCCACCCCGCTGAGACTGGGCTTATTCCAAGTCAGAGTCTCTGTGCAGAGCAACGGAGAAGGGACAGTTACCTACACTAGGTCAAACACAGGCCCTCTGCCCCAGAGGGTCCTCCCCAGATGCAGGGAAGGCTCTGCAAGGTGGGTGCCCACCAAGTGCAAGAACAGCACGCCTGGCCTCCCTATAGGCCACAAGAGGCCCTCTGGTCGCCAGGTTCGGGTACTTCCCGGGCTCGGTTTGCTACCCCGGCGAGCACCTCTTCCCACGCTTCTCGAGCGTCTGCTAGGAGCCAGCATGGCTCTCGGGGCTTCGGGCCCGAGTGGAAAGCGCAACCTCCAAGGCACGGCACTTCCCGCCCTGCTCTCCGTGAGACACATTCACCCCACGCCACCTCCGCGGTCTACGAGCCGGGCATCGGGCAGCGTGGGGCTGCTAGGAATTTCGCTCACGGGCAACGGCTCCGTCTTCTCCCCTCAGCCGTGCTTTAGGCCAAAACCCTGACCCTCTTTCCACCACCCCCGATCCGCACTCTGGTCACGAGCCTCTGCGAACATCCCCGCGTGACTGAAAAAGACCCAGGTGCGCCCCCCTGTTACGGTCTGACCACTGATGAGCCAACAGGGACGAGTGCCGCCTCATGCAGCCAGTTCCAGCCTAGAGAAGGCCTCTACTGCCTCCCGTCGCCCTCCTCTGAGACGACAGACCAACTCGGCCGATGGGGCCTCGCTCTGCCTTAAAAGCAACGAATGCCCCAAGCTGAAGGCCAAGGGCACGGCCGCCAACAGGGTGCGGCTCCCACCCTGCCCCAACGAGGAGGGGCCGCTGAGCTGCGCGCTCACCCCATCTGCCCACGCCAAGTCCCAGAGCTTCCGAAGAGCGGCACCCACGGCTTACCGATGTCCAGGGTCCAGAGGTCCCCCAGTCTGCAGCCACTCATTCCTCCGTAGATCACCAGCTTGGACTTCTTATTGTCTTTCTCAGTGTAGACCACGGCAGTGTGTGACTCCCGGGGCGGAGGCAGGACGCCGTAAGTGATCGGGATGTCCCAGGCCACCACACCGGAGCCTGGCCGCAGTTCCAGGATATACAAGTCGTTCAGGTACCTGGAGAAGAAAAGGCACTTGTGGCAAGCCCTGACCCCATGCCGCAACAGCCTCACTGGCTTCTGGGGGCGAGCAGCAGACTCCTGGGGAGACAAAGGGGACTAGGTCCACAGGAACTCCTAAGTTCTTCTACCCCTGGCCCTGAGAAGGGGCTGCTGGAAGCTCCCGAGAATGAGTGTGAAGCCGAGAGGAGCAGCAGGGAGGGGCGTGCTGAGCTCACACACCAAGCTGGCCATCATACTGGGGGCCTCCTGGAGTAGAAGGCAGGGTGCCGGTTTGGGACCACCGTCAGACTTCAGAAAGGCTCTTGGCCACCGGCCTTGAAAAGCACCATCGCTAAGTCTGCAGGCAGCAAAGGCTAGGAAGGCAAGCACCAGTCCTAACTTGGTCTGAGGAGCAGGGACCAGCTGGAAGCAAGGTGGTGTCTACCCCTCAGCCCAGCCCTCCTGCTCTGCCACCTCCTCTGGGTTGGAGACCTCAGAGCCAGAAAGCCCCTCAGTGGACAGGAAGCGTCACTCTCTTGTTTCACGGAAGGAAGGGACTAAGCACACCCACCCTCATGATTCCACACGAAGAGGACAAAGCCTCACCTCGGAATGTTGTTCTTAGGGTCCTCGCTATCATTGGCCAGGCCCCCAAACAGGTAGCATTTGTTGCCGACAAGGGAGAAGCTGTGCCCAAGCCGAGGACATGGAGGGGGCCCATTTTTGGGAGTCTTTGCTTTGAGTCTCTTCCATTCCCACCGGCTTGCCTGCAAAATCAAAACTCGGGGATTGAATCAGGGATGAGTTGGTCCCCGTCAGCGCCTGGGCCATTTATCACGGAGGGAGGGGCCGGTGGGGGAGAGGGGAGGCGGGCACCTGAATGGAGTAGAAAGGTCCTGGGCGGCCTCCCTCCCCCAAACACTGCGCGGGCACCGCGGGCCGCTACCTGGAGCTCGTAGAGGTCGTTGCTGTACTTCCCATACTCCACCATCCCACCAAACACCAGCAGGCGAGTCCCGTCACACACGAAGCCATAGGCTGCACACCCGGGGGGGATGTCCCCTCGCACGGCTGGGATGAACCACTGGTTAGTCGCTGGAACAAAAGGAAAACGTGGTCTGAGAAAGGAGGAACCAGCCCTTGCCCCAAGCCCTCTTCTAAGCCCCTTGACCTCAGAGGCCACCTCAAAACGGCCTGCAACCACCTGGCTTCTCATCAAGGGTCGTCTCCATAAGCAGGAAGTCACTGACCAAGATAATTCATTAGCGTCTGGGAATGGGGCCACTGACTTCCTTCCCCTACCATTCAGTGGGCCCAATACTGGGGAAAAAAAGTCAAACACCCGAAGTACCCTCTCAGTGGCCCTGTGCCCCTCTTCCTGGGGGTGCAGGGCTACACCTCTAAGTGGCTCAAAGAGTGACTGTGGCCAGCCAGTACCCTCCCTCCCTACCGGTGCTGGCCGCAGGAGGTGCGCAGGTGAGGGGGCCACTCAAGGCAGCCCAGCCTACTGGCTGAGGAGAACCAGGGGGACAACAATGAATCTCCGCTGGTGCATCCTAGGTGATGGCCCATACCACCCATCTTTCCCCTCATGTCACACTCATACTGATCTAGAACATTCCGGAAAGCCAGAAGTGGTGGCTGCAGAAGCCTCCCCCAAATTCACACCTCTAAGCAGGGGTGGGGTGAGGAGGCCACCACCAAAGAAGAGGGTGAACGAGAAGCCCTCACTCGCTCCACCCAGCACCCCACTCCTCCCCTCACTTCAGGCTTGCGTCTTGGCTTCAGCTTCCTGTACAGTTGTCACGCCAGGGCCCCCCAGGAAAATCAGAAGGCACACCTCCTCAGAATTTTGAGGGATCTTTTTCATTGCACATTATTTAAAAGACTGTCCCTAAACAACATGCCACACTCTCTCCAAAAACTTCAAACTGGACGCCCGACACCAATCTGATGCTCTGCCCCTATGCTGCTTTTGGTCAAATATGAGTGGCCCGAGACTGAAGCACCCAGTGGGTGGGCAAGGGCCCCGAGCATGAAAGGAGCCGCCCGGGGGGCCACAGCTGCCCAACTGCCTCTCAGCCTTTCCATACAGACACGCACTTGGTCACTGATAGGTGTCTCCTGCACACTAGGTGATGAGTCCGACGTCCCTGTTGGCCAAAGGGCCCACCGTCACCTAGAAGCACGCTATACCTCCAGGGAGGCTCACAGCCTTTCCTGAGGTGGAAGGGGCCCCGTTGTTTCCTGCTCCCCAAACAGCCACAGGTTGGTCCAGAACAGGCTGTTGCTCCTCCCCCGCCCCACCTACCGCCCCTCCGCGCTTTGGCCGAGTCACCTGGACTCCAGGAGGCGACAACCCCCCGCAGAGGTGCTGTGCTGGCCCTGGGCCCCAGCTCACTGCCTCACTGTCATCCCCACTGCGGGAAACAGACCGAGACCAGCAGCGGCTCTCTCCGCCGAGGCCAAGCACTGTGCGTGCATTGCAAGAGATGGAGCTCCGTCCAAGTTACCGGGATAAAACTGGAAGAAGCCCTGGAGACTGCCGGGCCAAGCCCCCCCTGCGGGCAGAGGTACAGAGCCCACGAGGGGAAGTGACTTACTTACGTGAGATCACAGAGCAAAAGAGACACAGACAAGAACCTTATCACCAATTTAAAAGCAGTCACTAGGTACCCACCCAAGGGCCCCACACATGGGGAGCCGTGGGCCGTCCTCACTCACCTGAGCACCCTCGGGGCTGCTGCATGCGGCTGCGGGGCCAGCAGGCAGCACTGTAACAAAGCCACCCGGCAAGCAGGATCTCTCCCATCTCGCTCTAATCACTGGCCCAGCTGGCCAGGCTGGAAGTGACCCATGATGTCCCAAGAGCTCCCGACCGCCAACTCCTTTAAGAGGAGCTGATCTTGTTCTAGAACACTCGGGGCAGGGGCCCTCCACACTGCTGTCAGGAGCCGTCTGCCAGGCAGCCCCATTTCTGGTACAAAGCCACAACCCCAGTCCTGCCCGTGAGATGGCACAGCCGCCGTCTCACACACACCAGCTGCTCTCAGTCGCCTCGTAATCACATCATCTCTAGCTCACTGAGTGGGGCACCTCGAAACCCAATCTCTAGGTCCCACATTCTCCATCCGCCGGGGCTCATCAGTGCGCTCAGGACGGGGCTGGGAGGAGAGGAGGCCACCTGCACACAGGACCCTTCATGGGAAGACCAGAAACAGGACTCCATCTTCTGTCTCCTCGGCAAGCCTGAAACCACAACTTCAGGCTTTTAGCAGCTGCCACAGCCCTCTCCCACTCGCCACCACCACCTGTAGTCGCTCCTGTCTACTTCTACGCAGCAGGCCCTGGAGAGTGTGCCACACAGCTGGGCAGACAGTCCACTGGTGGCCTTTTGGTTCACTCTATCACACCAGGGCGCTTCCTGCGTGGCAGACGCAATGCCAAGTGCAGGGAGGCACAGACAAGACTGCTCTCGCCCGCGAGCTCCCAATCTAGCAGGAAGGGTACCGTGCCCGCCACTCGCGATGGCAGGAGCAGCCCGGGACACGTCCGCAGCATGCCTGAGTCCTGGGAGCACAGAACGGGCCAACGTGGCCGAGGGGGCTTCTCAGAAAAGGTGGATTTGGAGCCAGGCCTTGAAGGGTGAAAAGGATTTCCTGACAAATGAAACTAACAGGGCCGACCAGGAAGTGACTGCAAGGGCCGAGTTAGAAGAGAGGAGGTCTCGGAACGGGGGTGGGGGTGGGGGTGGGGGGGTGGTAAGGACAGATCTGAGAGGAGCCTAACTCAGAGGTCAGGAAGGTGCTTCAGCGTGGTGGCCTGTGCCTGCTAACTGAAAGAAGCGACGGCCCACCTGTCTCTGGGAGGATGTGTACTTCGAGTGCCCCAGCGTGACCCTAACAGCAGTTGGCAGGGTGACCCCAGACCTGTCGCTTCCCCTCTCGGACCCGAATTTCCTCATGTGCAAAAACAAGGAAGTTGCACTTAGATGTTTTCCAAGGCTCCTTGCAGCTCTAACAGTCACCCGACGTTAGAGAACCACTGAGGCACACCACCCTTGGGCAACTGGTTTGGTGACCAGCCACACCCTCCCCTCGCAGGGGGCACACCCCACTGTCAGCACAAGGTCCTCTCCTTAATCCGCTGTTACCCTGAGATAAAAAATCTCCTAAGGCCAAGGATAGTAGTAGCTACCGCAAGATGTCCCAAAAAGCGTCCCACAGTTGCTGTGATAGCTGTCACCAAAGAGGAAAGACAGACAGCCTAAGTGTCACCCCCAGATCACTGAGCTGACAGACAGCACAGTGCTCACCCGTGCCCATTTATCTTAGCAACAGGGCAGGCTTCCGGCCCGATGAGCTCGCTCTCGCTGTAGAAGGCCTCTCATCCCACAGAAGGCCAAGCACAAGAAGGACACACTGTGACCGGATTTAAACCAGAACGACGGGCCGCACGAGGGCAGCTGTTGAGGCAGCAGCTAAGCCTCACAGGCCCCTGCATCTGTGCCCCCCACTGTTGGCAGAGGGGCCTCACGAAGCCCCATCTCTCCCGGGGAGAAGGCAAGAACCATGAGCAGACTCCAGGCACAGGGCAGACTCCTGCCTCGTTCAGATAACAGGTCAACGCCCGGTGGGGATCAGGGAGGTGGGTCTGGTAGTGGCTGTCCTGACAAGTCGCCTGAGGAAGGAGTGGATGAGCACCCTTTCCAAACTGCTAATCTGGAGGAATCCAGGGCTGCAGCCCTGTGGAAGGCTGGCTACTCTCTACTACCTGACATACCCTTGCAGATGGGGAAGGAATTAATACCCAAGCAGCCGATTCCTTTCAATTAACTAATGAATATGCAGAAGCCCCTGGAAGCAGTGGACTTTAGAGCTGATGGTAATTAAGCTCCTGCCCTACTTTCTAAAATTGTATCTCCCTGTTAAGGAGTCTGCTCCAGGCCTTATGAGAATAAAGTTAGTCCACGGAGTTTAGAAGGTTCTGCTCCGGGTAGCGGCCTCTCTAAAAACAGCCCTGTCCCTCAGCCTCACCTTCCTGAGCTAACGGCTGCCCCGCAGCTGTCGGAGCTGGCACAGAGCGCCGCCAGCCCAGCCCCGCTGGAGGCAACAGGTGCTGAGACCCGGGATGCAGGGGGGCACCAGTAACCCACCAGCCTTTGAAAGTCAACTTGGCAGGGGCGACAACCTACAGGGAGCAGAGAAAGCCCCACTGTCTGCCTCAGGGCAGGGAGATGGAAGCACCCAACCCCAGAGTAACCTCAAAGCTGGGAGAATGTGCCCAGATTCAAAGACCCGGTATTGCCAGAGCCCCGGGCAAGAACGGACCTGGAGCAAATAAATGGACCCTGCTAGACGCAATGCGGAGGGGGGGGGGGGGAGAGCTGGAAAACAGCTCCTGGCCACCAGCAAGCCGAAGGAACACATGCCCCTGCTGCAGAGGGAACTTGCGAAAAGCCCACTGACAGGTGTGTGGGTGTGCGCGCACGCCGCGCTTTCTCCCCCAGGGTGCCTCAGTGTCTCAGGCTCTCCCCCATGACAGCGCATGCACGCTGGCCCACTGGCGTCAGGGAGAATGGCCAGCAGCTCCCTCCGAGCAAGGCGAGGTGCTGTGGGCAAACATCCCTCCAACAGGCAGCAACTCGGGGTGCAAAGCTGGCCAAAGAGGCCACCGTGGGCGAGAGGCTGCAGGAGGATGCGGCCCAGTCCCGGAGCTAGGAAGGAGGCCTAGCGAGGAGGCCTGGCAAGGGGCGCGCACGGCGGCTTTGTGGGTCCGGAGGAAGCAACAGCCTGGGTTTGGGGGAGGTATGAAAATGGGCACGGTCAGGTCAACCTCACTGGCGGAGGACAGGGCCCACCCAAGCCCACTAGGGATCACTGGATTTCACGTCCCAAACGGGACGGCCTTAGGTCAAGACAACAAGCAATCTGAAAAAGAAAAACACTACAGAAGTAAATGGCGAAAGGGGGAGCCGGCAATGCCGCCCTGTGAGTGCCCAAGGCTCCCGCACAACCTCAGAAACGGTTACCCAGCGGGGCGCACCCCCCCACCGCCCCGGGTCGGGATTAGGGCGCTCAACCCTGCCCCTAATCCGTAATCTAGAAGCTCGTCATTTCTCCCGAACAAGCATCAAAGATGAAGAGGAGCTGAGCAGGCGCAGGAGGGAGGAAGGGGGTGGGACTCTGCCTGCGCCAAAGGGACGCAGCCGCCCGCCCGCCCGCCCGGCGGGGTAACGGGGTGTCTCGAGTCCACGCCCGCGACGCCCCCGCCCCTCGCCCACCGGACTCGAGAATTTGTCTCCGACAATGAAAAGCACTCCTCACTTCCAAGAGCGGCGAGGGGGCCGTCGGGGAAGCCGCGCGGAGCGGAGGGTCGCGGAACGGAGCAGAGCGCGCGCCCGAGCCGAAGGGAGAGGGAGAGGAGGGGGAGGGAGCGCAGGCTGGAGGGGAGGGGAGGAGAAAGGAGGGGAGGGAGGGGAGAGAGCAGGGAAGGGAGGCGGCGGGGGGGGGGAGGAGGGAGGGAAGAAGAGGGAGAGGGAGGAGATGGAGGGCGGGAGGAAAGATCCCAGGACCCAGCGGGCTTTGCACTCACCCGTGTTGTACACGTGCAGTTCGTCCACTATCCCCTCGTTGCCGCCGCCAAACACCACGATGAGTTCCTTGATGGCCACGGCTCGGTGGCCGTGGCGGGGCCGGGGCACGGGACCCGACCAGCCCACCACTCGCTTCCAGCGGGGCTGCAGGAGCACCGCCGGCGAGTTGGCGGGCGGCACGGCCGAAGCCATAGTTCCGAGAGAGGCCGCAGTGGGAAAAAGTCACCAAGCGGGAAGGGAGCCCCCCGATTCCTCTCTCACACACACCCCCTTTCGTCTAAGGTAGCTCTCACAGAAAAGCGGTTCCTCACACAGCGGTGGACGGCTCCATGGAGGCCGCCATCTTAACTACTCTCCTTCCCTTCGACTCTTCCCCTTCTACTAGCTCACCGCGTCTCTTCAAGAGCCTCCCGAAACTTTCGAGCGCCTAGGCCCGAGAAGCTGGAGGTCGCCAAGTCCCGCCGCCCTGACTACTTGCTCGGGCTCTCCCGCTTACAAGCTCGGGCGGCAGGCCCTGGGAGCCGCCATCTTGAGCCGCCTCTCTCTCCTCCCTTCCTCAGTCGTAGCCCTCCCCCGCCGGAAATGGCGGAGCCCCGGCCCGGTTCCCACACCCCCCAAGTCCCCTGTACTGGCCGGCTTCCGGGGCGGGTGGAAAGGAGCCACAAGCACCGCGGTTGTCTCAGCCCCGCCGGCGCTCACACCACAATTGTGGGAGCCGCCATCTTGAGACCGTCCCGCTTCCCCGCCCAGCGGTTAGTGCAGCCGCCGGTCCCGAAACCGCCTCGACACTCGCAAGGGACAGAGGCGCGCCGGAAGCCAGTGGAACAAACTCGAATTCTCGGGGGCTGCTCGGAGACTCGCGCCGTACAGCTCGTGAGATCTCGAACCTCTCCCCAGAGTCCGCCTCTGCCGCTCAGACTGCGCCTGCCGCCCTGGGAGCCGCCATCTTGAGACTAACTCCCCCTTCCCCCCTATTCTCTTCCTCCTGGGTCAGTTCTTCCACTGCAAACCAAACGCAAGGCAGCGTCCGTTCCTCGCTTCCCTCCTTATGACTCCTTCCCACAGGAACCGCTCCAAAGAGCCAGAGTTAGGCTCCGAAGTGGCAACTGTACGGCAGGAGGAGCGGTAACGGCAGGGCGCTCATGCCTCCTCCCTGGGAGCCGCCATCTTGTGTGAAGAAGTAACAACTAAACATGGCGGCAGCGGCGGTCGGGCGAGGGGGCGGAGTCGGGCGACGTCACTGTCTCTCCCCCCCCCCACACCGCCAACCACCACCGCCCCCGCCTTCGCACGACTACTCCGTAAACCGAGGCCTCTTAAAGTACCCCCGCGCTACCCCGCGGCGAGAGCCCAGGTCGGCCGCGCGCTGAGCTTGGGCTCAGGCCGCTCTCGGGTCAGGCGCAAGCGCACCCAGCCCCGCGGCCCAACCCCCCCATTGCGCCCTCACGCCTCCGCCCTGGGAGCCGCCATCTTGCCACTTCCCCTCGCCCGGCTGTCCACGGGCGTCAATAACGACTTTCAGCACAAAACAAAGATGGCGGTTGAGGCATCTGGTGAATGCCCGGATGAGACTGCCTCAAACGAGCTCGGCCCCGCCCCCTTGGGAACAGTCCCTCAGGTCGCTGAAGGAACACACGCCGGAGGAGTTGCCTCTAACTAGCAGTGGGGACAAGGCATAGACGACCGAGGGAGGCTGAAGGGAGGCATCAGAATTGCGCCTAGGGTCCGACAGCGGGCATATTCCCACTCCCCACACCCAGCGATCGCGGGAGAAGCAGCCCGAGACGCGCCGTGGAGGGAGCCGGAGGCGGGGCGAGTGGGCGGTGACGCGTCGGCTCCCAGGCTCGTCGGCCCCGCCCCCGGGAGCCGGCGCTGCCGCCCGCACCCCAACGAAAGGAGCCGGGCCGCGCGCCCGGGGCCGCTCCCCGTCCCCCTCCCCGCCGGCCGCAGGGCGGGCAGCCTGGCCGGCGGTACCCAAGCCGAGAGGGAAGGTGCATGAAAGCTCCGCGTCGCCCCGCGTCACCTCGCGTCACCCCGCCCCGCTAGCTTCCCATAGACCCGCGCCCCGCCCCTACGCGCAGGCGCAGGGCCGATTTTCGGGTCCGCCCTTTCCTGAGATTTGAATTTCCCCCAGCAAAGCTAGAGAGGCAAGTACCCGGATGGTGATCGCTGGCCTTTTCGCGCCAATACTGTAAGTTCTCGCAGCAACCTTCAGAGGTGGGTACTAGCATCGACCCCGTGTGCGGAATCTTGCAGGAGGCCGCCCGGGCGCTGCACCGTCATCTGCACTGGCAGACTCAGGCTGTAGTGCAGGCGTCCTGCGCTGCCGTCTGGGCGCTTGGAGCCACAACAGATGCTTTTTCCACTTTCTCTCAGCTTTGCTTTATTTTTATTTTCACCAACCGCCGGTCGAAATTTGGCCTTGCCCGCAATTACAAATGTAAGCTACAGAGCACCGAGTGTTAGCCTGGTGACTTTGTCACCAGTGGAAGTGACAGATCATCTAGCTTCTGTTGTAATCATCCTGAAATTAACTCAAGTGCAAGACTTACCAGCAGGCGGAATAAGTACTTTGAAATTACTGTAGGAACTAACTACCTGTCCGTAGATTGTGTAATTTCATTTACTAGTAAAGTAGTACATATATTACCGAATCACATATTTTCAAAAATATTTTCATGCCATCTTTCAACATGTTAAAGTTATGTTGTAACTCTGTTATGCATTTGGAAGCATTTCTTTGAGAAAGGCCAGAGACCTGTGACAGAGGACAAGAGCCCTCCTGGTATAAATGACTGTGCCACCAACTCCCCTAAATGACCTTGGGCCTTCACCTCACCTCTGTGGCCCCAAGTCCCTCCCCTGTGAAATAAGGGAGGTGAGCTGCCAGTTTCCAAGGCCTTACCTGCTGGGGACAGTGGCTCCTGCTTAAAAGCACATAGCCCCAGGAAGCAGGAGAAGCTAAGCCACATGTGTTAACCCCTTAGCCAGGATATTGTCATGCTTTGCAAGTCTTTTCCCAAAACAGCCCAGAACCCCAGGCCAGTGCTGTTGAGCTCTAGCCTTCTCTAGGGGAATCTGTGTTGTGTAACAAGGGGTCATGCCAGCGCAGGAGTGCAGAGGAGCTCAGCCATAAAGTCCCCAGCCTGGTCTTCTTGCTGGACTCACGAAGGTGATTTGATGACATGTCACTTTCAGCTTGCACAAGGGCTCAGGTGGACTCTGCCCAGCAGGCGGAGAGAGGAGTCACTTTCCACGGCCTTCCGGGACCTCCTTCTCCATCAAGTTGACAGTATTTGATGCCTGTGCCTTGCTCTCATCCTAGCTCTCATCCCTGCTCTCATCCTGGCTCTCATCCCCGGCTCTCATCCCTGC
>PITA01022975.1:0-29212 GCA_004023965.1 Spilogale gracilis
TGGTGGTGGTGGTGGTGATGGGGGTGATGGTGGTGATGGTGGTGATGGTGGTGATGGTGATGATGGTGGTGATTATGGTGGTGTTGTTGTGATGATGATGATTGTGGTGATGGTCATGTTGATGGTGATGATGATGATGATGGGAATTGTGATGTTGGGATGGGGTGGTGGTGGTGATGGTGATAATCATGATTGCAGTGGTGGTGCTGATGGTGGTTCCAGTGGTTGTGATCGTAGATGGGTTCCTGTGTGTTGGGAGAGTGGGTTCCTCAGCACGGGGATACACCGTCCCAGGGGCCAGTGAACACCCATATGAGTAGCCTCAATAATTCACCACTCTGCACAAATACTTTTTCCTGAGTATGTTGTGATGTGACAAAGCTTGGAAAGCCCTACTTAACTTGATGCTGTTCATTTTAACTTCCATTTATTGCTTAGTAACATTGTCTCTTATTTCTTTTTTTTCCCCCAAAGACAAAGTCTTCCTATTTGCCTTTTCCTTCAGCTAAACAGACTCTTTAAGAAGTCCTCAGTGGAGGAGAAAATCAGAGCCCCAATTCCAGCAATTTGCCTCCTTGGATGAAATAGTTTCCCGTGCTGACCCTGTGCCATGGAGAACCATGGGACAGAGAGGGAGCCTGGCCGGGTGCCCTGGACAGAAGCTCAGCTCTGACTTTGCACACCTCGGCTGTGACACCGAGCTGCTCACTTACCGTCCTGGGGCTCCCTGGCTGTGGGACACTACAAAAGGCTGCACGCACGTCCTGCATCACCCATCATGCCGAGTCTGGGCTGGTTTCTCTGACTATTTTGAACAAAAGCCTGTGCCCATCTTGTGGAAATATTTGCTAACTTCTGAGGCAGGGCCTTAAGAGATGTGCGCCCTCTGCTCTGCACTCCTCAGAACCACCTGGCGTGGAAGCAGCTGCCAAGCCGGGTGCTGCACTGCCCCAGACCAGCACACCGGAAGGAAGCCCCAGGAGCCCCGTGGAGAGCCAGAGGCCATCTGGAAGACACCCAACATCCCCTTCATGTGAGCGAAGCCTTCCTGGACCTTCCAGCCCCGCTCACCACCAGCACCACGCGTCTGAGCAACCGCTCCCAACTGAGGCCACAGAGAGCCAAAACGCGTTCAGCGGACCCCTGCCCACACTCCGGACCCAGAATGACGAGCAAGGAGAACAGCTGTTTCAAGCTGCTAAGGCTAGGCAGGGCTAGGGCGCAGTGACAGGTGACCGCGGCTCATGAAATATGCCTTTGCCCTCCCCAGAGGACCACTCTGGGACAAGCATGTGTGGGGGACAGGGTGCTAGTCTTCTCCCTATCAGACAATTTCTACCCCCCCTCTGGCCTCATGGCCAGCCGCCCCCACCACCTCTGCCCTCAGCAGCCCAAACACCTGCTAGGACCCCCTGCTCTGGCAGGACTCTGCATCCATCCCATCCTGCCTTCTTTGAGGAGGACCCTGCTCTCTCCTTCCTAGAGCAAACCTCCTTTTCTTCTTTAGGCCCTAGCTCCAAAGTTATCCTTACCCCAGCAGCCCCTAGGCACCCTTGGACTCCCTGGGCATTCATGCATGCGTCTGAGCCTTCATGCATGTGTTCGAGCCTTCATGCATGCATCTGAGCCTAAAAGCTCATGGCCTGCTGCCCTTGGCATGATGTGTCCTGGGCCCCTGCGTCTCCCCAGGCTGTTCTCCATGCAGATGTGAGGCCCGACCCTCCTCCCCTTTGCTCAGGGACGAAGGGCAGATGTACTCCGATGATGGCAGCTGGGGTAAGGGAAAGACAAAGGCTAGCGGCATTGAGATTAAGCCACTGATCCTGGGTTTCCTCCAGGAAAAATGTTCAATTCATTGAATTCATACAACGTCTCACACCCCACACAGCGAACAGTCCCAAAGTGACACCGGGACCGTCTCGTACCCGGGCTCCTGCTCCGTAAAGCAGGTTGCAATCAGAGCCCGACAGCTTCCATTGTTTTGAAATTTTAAGGAAAACAATTGTCTGTGATCACAGTGAGCTTTCTGGGTTATTTATATTTCCAACAATTGTCAAAAACAGTATCTCTTCTGCTTAAGTGTCCAAATTTCTCCCACAAACATCAGAAGTGCTTTGTCCCTCAGTCTTCCCTGTCAGTCCCCCCACAGCACATATCTGTTACTCGGATCGCTGTCTGCAAAGTGTTGGGGAGGGTTTTGAAGCAGGCAATATTCACCTCCTCTTGACATTTCCTGAGCACTGAAATGCCTACGTTTTTTCCTATTGTTTCCTGGAGAAGTGGGCAAGACGTCCTCTCTCCCACCAGCTCTGGGTTTTGTCACGATGACAGCTGGGACTCAGTACTGAAAGCCTACTTGGCTTCAGAAGGGAAGGAGGGGCAGCCGCGCCCTGCTCCAGCCCCAGGAAGGCGCAGAGGAAGGGGACGACAGGAGGAGCCCACAGCCCGGGGGTGTTTGTTTCAATGAGGTTTCAAAGGTACAAGCTTTAGAGCCACAGGAACCCTGCTTCACGCAGGAGCTCCTTGGTTTTCAGAGACAGGGTCTGCGGGGCGGGAGGAGGGGGTGTGGCCTCCTAGCAGGGATTGGAGACAATCTGATCAAAGAGTGGTCTTAATGTGACCTTGTGCATGTTCTTCAACCTGTCAGAGCCCCTGCCTCCCTCTCTGTAACCTGGGATGACACCTGCCTCCCAGGGTCTTTGTGTGGATATAATGAGCCACCAGGTGTAGTAACCATCCTGTACAGGGTGGCGAAGCTTTCTGGGTGCTATGGAAGGAACCAGCATCCACCAGTCCCGCTGAGCACTCATGGGCTGTCCGGATAACCCGCAGGGAACCAGGGAATGCGAGGGGACCCTCGGAGAGGGCCATGAGTCACCTGCACCAGACTGACCTGATGACTTCCTCGTGCTCAGTTCTGCGAAGTAAAACCAGCACCTGCTGGGTGTTCCGGGTCAGGTGATGGATAAACTGTGGTCCATCCACACCAGGGAACGCTATTCAGCGCTGTAATGGGATGGGCTGTCGAGCCGTGAGAAGACAGAAACGAGGCTCGGACGCACGTTACTCCGGGAAAGGAGCGTGATTCCAGCTACGGTACATTCTGGGAAAGGCAAAACTACGGAGGCAGGAAAAGACGGGTCGTTGTGGGGTTGCGGGGAAGATGAATAGGCAGACCACGGAGGAGCTTTAGGGCAGTGGAAGCACTCTGTGTGAGACTACAATGGTAGATGCGTGCCATTGTACATCTGCCAAACCCCAGAAAAGGTGAAGGTCACCGGCAGTGACCGTAACGTACCCTCAGGACTCTGGGTGACTGGGATGTGCTGACGGAGGTCCACTGATTGTGACAAACATGCCGCTGTGGTGTGGGGTGTCGCCAATGGGGAGGAAGAATGTCCGTACGGGCAGGGAGCACAGGGGAACTCTGTACTTTCCACTCAGTTTTGCTGGAAACCTAAAACTGTTCTAAGAGATAAAGTCTATTTAAAAAAAAAACAAACATCATAGGGGAAGGGAAGGAAAAATAAATAAAACAAGATGAAATCAGAGAGGGAGACAAACCAGAAATGACTCTATAGGAAACAAACTGAGGGTTCCTGGAGGGGAGGAGGGTGGAGGGATGGAGTAAACTGGGGGATGGGCGTTAAGGGGGCGCATGATGTGATGAGCAGTGGGTGTTGTATGCAAATGATGAATCACTGAACTCTACATCTGAAACTAATAACAGGCCACATGTTAATTAATTGAATTTACATTAAACACACACACAAACAAACAAAAAATAAAGCAAACAAAGGACAAAAATTTTTTTCAGGTCAGCACCTCCTCCAGGGAGACTTCCCTGACCACCGCAGTCGGCTGCCGTTCCTCCCAAAGTCAGGAATCTGCAGGCCAGTGTGGTTCTCCTTGGTGACCCATGCCTACTAACAGGTGGGTGGTGCCCTGGCTTCTGAACCCATCAGCCCCTCCAGGGTAGGGACAGGGTGTTTCTTTTCTCACTGTTCATGGTGTCCAGGGAGGCCCAGGAGGCCGCTCACCGTAGGTGTTCAGTGAACACTTCCTTGTGCCCTCCGTCCATGGGGGACGTGCGTGAGATGGCCCGCGGTCAGATGGGAGATGGCGTGGCAGCAGGCTCATGCCCGTACTCAGCAAATGTTCCCACTTCCACCCCTGTGTCCAGCCCTGGTGACACACAGCCTTGTGGCCGGCTGACCACGGCCCCTGCGGGCCCCTGCTTCGACTCAGGGGGCTGAGTGGTGTCCAGAGAGCTGTAAAAGCACATTGCCAAGTGCGTGAGGATGTGGGGGGCACCATCCAATCCAGTTAGGGCCCGAGGAGAGCACACAGGTGCAGGGAGGGTTCTGGGCTGGAGAAGGGACATCCCTCCTCTCCTGTCCTCAGACACCAGCGCTCCCGGGCTCGGGCCTTCTGACTCGGACTGTACCTGCACCCCAGCTTTCCCAGGCCCCCAGATCTCGGAGAGCCCACCACAGGACTTCTCAGCCTCTGTGAGCGTGTGAGCCAACCCCCGTGTGTATACAAATATGTACTTCTTGTATTGGTTCTCTCTCTGGACAACGCCGACTAATGACCAATGACTCATGGCTCACGTCAGCGGGGTGCCTGGACGTGGGCGAGGTCTTGGGAAAGCACATCTCTTCCTTAAAGCATTTGTCTTTCTTCTGCCTCAAAGTTCCGTTCCGTTCTCGGTGCTCTTTTTCTCCATATGAAACTTCAGAATATACTTGATGACTCATCACAAGGCCATTAAGCGGCACTCTCTGCCTTACGAGATGAGTAAAAGCACGACTCAGACTCGTGGGGGGCCTCAGCTGCCTGGCCACGAGGCAACGTGTGGATACACAGGTGGAGCCGGAGGCGGGAGCGCCCCTGATGGAGCCCCCGTCCTGGTGACACAGAGCCGTGGGACCAGCCCCAAGCCCTTCATCAGGGGGCGGAGGAAAGGAGGGAGGGGAGCTGCTGGCGGGACATGGGGGTGGGTGGGGGGTTACAGGGAGCCAAGGGCAGAGGCTTGGGAGCCCAAAGGCTCTGCCCTTGACCATGGTGTGAGCGTGGGGAGCCCCAGCTCCTCAGAAATTGGAGGGAGGCCACCTGGTTGGCCATGGCATCAAGAAGATCCACTGAGAGGTGACCCCAAGGACCTTCCTGTCCTAGATATGGCGAAGGGTGGGTGGGACAGCCTCCAGCAAGGAGCCCGGGAGGGGTCCTGCTTGCAGTGGTGCATGACCGGCATGTACTCTAGACTTTACTGAATCTGGAATGTGGCTCCTCTGCTCCCCGTCTCTCTGGGACTGCTCACGGAATCCAGACTTCCGGTGTTGCTGGCCTGGGCAGGACATGGCTCCGATATCGTGTACCCTGGACCAGGAATCTCCCGTCTAGAGCAGAGACTTAATACCTACACAGATCACAGGGGATGTCTCTTGAAGATGTGGATTCTGACTCAGGAGGCGTGAATGGTCCTGCATTCCAAACACCTGTCCAGGTAAAGGGTGCCAGTGCCTGCTGGCCCAGTGACACATCTGCTGCAAATCACTCAGCTCTACAGTGTTGGTCTCGAATCCCCCTGTAGGTCAGAACTTCCCCGGGGCCACCACTGAAATGCAGATTCTTGGGTCTTGCTCCAGGGAAGGGGGGATGATGATGTGGGGCGTCCTGAGGTCACACTGTGCTAACAGCCCGAGGGCGAGCTGGCATGCTCCCACGGGTCGTTCTTATGTGACAACCCACATACCCAGAGCTTAGGTCACCGAGTGCCACAGATGTCCTGAGGGCGACAGAGCCCCTGGAACACTCAGCCTGGTCTTTTGAGCACATCTCCCAACTGTCAGCACTGCTTGCTTATCGTGGAGGCCAGAAGTCTGAAGTCAGCATCACTGGGCCAAAAAAATCCAGGAGAATCCATTTCTTGCCTCTTTTCGTTTTCGGTGGCAGTAGGCTCTCCTTGGCTTCAGGCCCCCATCCCTTCAATCTTCGAGGCTGGCATCTCCATATGTCTCCTGCTCCATCATGTTCATGTTGCCTTGTCTGCAGGTGTCATGGACCGTCCCCCCTAGCCCCCAACTCTCTCCTGAAGGACACCTGTGATTGCATCTAGATGCCCACCTGGGAATCTGGGAGAATTGTCCCACCTCGTGTGACCACAGCATACGTAACCCAATCACATCTGCAACCACCTTTACCCAAATAAGCTAGCAGGCACAACTCCCAGGAAGTAGGACTTGTATCTCTGGGGGTCATTTTTGGTCTAGTTCTGATGGTCTGCAAAATCCCCCAACCCAGCTCTCCTCCAGAAAAGAACTCACCAACCTCTTTCTTCACTTTTCTTAGTAGGTTTGACACGCAGCCCAAGGCTTGGGACGAGTGGGAAGTGGATAAAGATCTGTTGGGTAAATTGAGAGGAATCAAGCAGCAGTAGGGAAGGAGGTGGGACAGGGGCGTGAATGCAGACTCTGAAAGTGGGCAGCAAAAATTAGAGGGTTGAAGTGTGGGAGGCATATTTAGATGTCGCATTAAAGAGTCTGGGCACTGTCATGATGGCAAGGAGCTCCTTATGTGGTCCTTGCCTAGGGTCTAGGGTAACTCATTCATTCGTTCATTCATTCATTCATTCGGTCAGAACTCAATAGCAAAGCTTAGGGCTTGGCTCTGTGGGGGAGAGACGACAGGCCTCTTGCCCTACACATGGACATAGACACAGACACAGACACACAAAATAAAGACAGAGAGAAAAAGATTTATTTTAAGCAATTGGTTCATGGGATTATGGGACCTGGTCAATCCAGCTTGCAGGGCAGGATGGCAGACTGGAGACCCAGGGAAGAGCTGATCTTGCAGCTCAAACATGAAGGCCGTCTACCAGCAAAATTCTCCTTCACTGAGGGACATCAGTCTTTCTTTCGCAAGTACTTCAACTGATTAGATGTGGCCCACCCACACTGCAGAGCATCATCTGCTTTACTCAAAATTTACTGATTCAGATGTCACTCTCATCTGAAAGGTATCTTTAGAGAAACATCTAGACTGGTGTTTGATCAAAGCCGGGTACCATGGCCTGGCCACTGTGACATATACAAGCAGCCCTCACATAAAATACAGCACATCACAGGCCCTGGTTTCTGGTACATTCAGATACATGTACTGTTGAATCTTTGTGGGTTGTACCTTGCACCATTATGTAATATCCCTCTTTTGTTCTGTAAATGCTTTCTGCCTAGAATTTTTCCTCAAATTTGCAAGACAAATTTGCCATTCTTGTCATTTTTTAATCTCAATTTTCAAATGCTGTGCTCTTTGGGCCTCTATTTTTCATCATTTGGGGGACGGTATTTCTTATAAATTGTATTTTATCGGATTTTTATTTTCACCCCAATCTTACAGGCTTTTGATGGGAAACTCAGCCCACCCCCATTTTGTATGAAAGCCGATATGCGTGGTTTTATTTATTTCGCCTCCCTTTGTGTTTACTTGGACTGAACTTTGTTATTGCTGTCATTTCCTTCTTTCCTCCTTCCCTAATTTCGCTTCTCTGCTCACTCTCGACACTCTCACCCGCTCCCCACCCCCCGCCTCTTCCAGCTTCTGATAGTCATAATTACACCGATACTCCCCCATGAATGTGTGAAAAGTAAACGGGAACAGCACTCCTCCACGAGATTCTTCCTTTCCCCTCCCCTTCCTGCTCGCACCAGAGCAAACCCTTTGCTCCCTCCCTTTCCCTGCCACTAGATGCCAGAATGTCCTTCTGATCTCCCCACAGCCCCTTGCTCCTTCACTCCAGGGGGTGGCTGAAATGGATTCTGTATTTACTCTCAGATGAATATGGGTTTCCCTTACAGTATGTGGCACAGATTTCAAGAATCCTTACTAAGCAATTATTGCACAAAATCAAGTATTTTGCAAGGGTCATTGCCTACCAGCATTTTCTGTTCTCTGCTTCTTCTCTATCTTGAGATCTCTGTTGTGGTTTCTCTTGGTGAGAGGGGCCCTTCCGTGGGTAAAAGAGATCCTCTGTGCATCTTGCCAGGTGGGATATTTTCTTTCCTTTTCCCCAGCAGAGGAATTCTCTCATAGCTGGGCACTACACTGATCCTTCTGCCTTCAGCTGGGACCGGTTCTTTCCAGAACTCTGCGAGATATGGTCTCCCATTCTGGGACTTGGAACCTTCCCAGCAGAGAGTTTCAGCCTGAGACATTTTCCTCTGGGAATGTCCTTATGTCTTTCACTCCTGTCTGCCCACCAGCTCCTTCTGGTCCTCCCAAGAGGTGTGTACTTTCCTTTCGGGAACTCCCAAGGACCTGACTTAAGGATAGACCTTTCCCCTCATCTCCAAGCTACACCTCCTCAGACATAGGGCAGGACTGAAAGAAGAGGGTTTCCAAAACTGCCTGAGCCTGGCATCATCCCCTGGGCTGATAGATTTTCTTAAACGAATCCCATAGTGTCCTTGTGAAAACCGAGTGACGCTGCATCTAATTTCATGCATTGAAAGCTGCACTTGGTTGGTTGTACACATTTAAATGGCCGAATTTTCTTTCGCTGCTGCTGTACCAGGGGAGCCCTCTCTGTCTCCAGCAGGGCTGGAATGAAGGGGTCTGGCGCATAGCAGACACTCAATTGTCAGTTGATACTGCAATAGCAATGATTATAAATCTGAAGTTGGGGACCTTGGGGCCAGAGTGGTGGGTGGCAAGTGGCCCGAGTCTTGTCCAAAGGTCTAACCACCTGTTAACAGATAGACAAGGGGCCTCGCGGTGCAACTGAACGCCTTGCGGGCGGGGCCACCAGGGGCGGGGGCGGGGCCACCACCGGGTGGGCCCGGGCAGGGCCGACTGCGCTCGTAAACTTTCGCTGTGGGCGGGTCGGACACGCCTTCCCAGCGCCCTCGGGTCCAGCTGCACCGGGGGCCGTAGGCAGCCACCAGGCGAGGCGCCCCGTGATTGGTGAAGGCGCGCGGTGATTGGCAGGTGTGCCGGCCGCACAGCGGGCCGAACCGGCGACGCGTCTTCCGAACCGCTTCGGGAGTGGTGCGCCTCCTGCGGCCCCGCCTCAGGTCCCGCTCCTGGCCCCGCCCCTCCGCGGAGGGCCGCGCTTACCCGCTCCCACAGCAGCTCGCGTCGTTCGCCCGGCCCGGCTGTTTAGCTCCCGCGTCTGGGCGTCCGGCTCCTCGCGAGCAACTTTACCACAGGCCCGGAGGCCCGAAGGCGTCGCGGAGCCGCGTGTGGCCCCCTCGCGGGCGGGTGAGTACTTCGGGGAGGGAGATGGCCACGCGGGGGACTGGAAAGAGACGCCGCCCGTCTCGAGCCTCAGTTTCTCCACTGCGCGGCTGCCCCCAGCGTTCCCCGACAAGTTCCTCAGGAGGTGGGGGCTGCGACCCCCGCGGCGACCCCCGCCCGGGCCTGGGTTGGGACTTCCTTGGCGGGAGCGGGCGTGCGCACCCCTCGGGATTCGTGGAACCCCGCGCGCTGCGAGCCCCGAGCGGGCCGCCGTAGCCCCGGGGGGGGGGCCTGCAGGTGGCGGGACGGTGGCCGGAGACTCCCCTCCCCGCGCCCCGCAGCGCGGGTCCCGAGGTGCCCCGTCATGGCCCTTCCCCCGCGGCCGTCGGCCGGACTCCACGGGACCTGGGGCGGCCCTCCGTGCCCATGGGGTTGCGGAGCTGGGGGCGGCGGGGGTCCAGCCCGCACTGGGGACCGGGCGGTCCTGCGGGGGCAGCCCCTGGGTCAAGCCGAAGCCTCCACAGCCCACTTAGAATCAGTGCGGCGCTCACTCCCCCTGGGGCTCCTCCTGGGTAAGAGGGACGGGCCGGAGCAGGACCAGTCCCTCCGGTCCCGCTGGGGTGTACCTGGCCCTCCGCGGGCCCTCCGCACCACTAATTCTGTTGTGACAGATGGAAACTTCCTGAGGAATCTTGCCCAGCCCTTTGGGATGGGATGGAGCCCTGACCTCGGGCGCAGGTCTAGTAGTTGATGTTAAGAAATTCCGAGGAACAGGGGCACCTGGGTGGCTCAGTTGGTTAAGCGACTGCCTTCGGCTCAGGTCATGATCCTGGAGACCCGGGATCGAGTCCCACATCGGGCTCCCTGCTCGGCAGGAGGCCTGCTCCTCCTTCTCTCCCTTCCTCTGCTTGTGTTCCCTCTGTAGCTGTATTTCTCTCTGTCAAATAAATCAATAAAATCTTTAAAAAAAAAAAAAAAAGAAAAGAAATTCCGAGGAACAGACTCGGCTACAATAGTTACACTCCCCTCCCCCACGGCAGTCTGGCAGGACTAGGAATTACAGCCCCAGTGGACACACGGTGGAGCTGAGGCTCCCTGGGGACTGGTGACCTGCTCAGGACCACAGAGAGCCTGGGGGAAGACTTCCGCCCCGTCCGCATTGAAAGCAAGCCCAGTCCTGCCTGCCCTCACCTTGGGCAGTGACCCCTGGCATTTGGCCTGTTTGTAAAGGGCTTTCCCTTCTGCTGGGATCTGTCACTTGCAGAGTGGCCCCGGGGCCCTCTGTGCTGGTCGCCTGTTCTTACTGCAGCCCTAGCAAGGGATCCATGCCAGCAGAAGCCCAGAGGCCACGCTTTCCACTGACTGGTCCCAGCCCCTGTGTCTCCAGGTGGCTGTGATTCTCACGGGAGCCCCGTGGTGTCTGACCAGAGATTTAGAGGAAGGTTTCCTTTATATAACCGCTCCTTTGCTGCACCCCCTGTACCTCCACCCCCCAAGCAGATGGACCCTTGAACACAGGGAAGGTTGCTGGGAGACCACATCACACCTTCTCTCCCAGGACGGAAGACTATGTGGAGGGCTCCCTGTTCAGGCTTTCCCAGCCCCTCCTACACCAGGGCTCTACAGGCCTTGGGGGCTGGTCAAAGAGAGGGCTGCAGCTCAGCCCTGCCCTCCCTCCCAGGTGCCTGAGCTCTGGGACAGAGACCAAACCCTGGTCCGTGATGGTGATGATAGGAAGAATCATAACACGGAGGGAACTTTATGCTTTATATGGCTCTTGCCCTCTCCCCCGTCCCCACCTCAGAAAGTGGCACCACTGCTATGGCCCCAGCCACAAACCAAGCTACCTTCTGCTCCCCCTCCCCTCACATTCAGTTGGTGATTCTCCTATCTCTCCTGGCCCCAGAGCTGCAGTCAGGTGCCTGCCCTGGACCAGGCCTCCTGACCTTTCCCTGTATGGTCTCCCAACCCCTTCCCTGGCTCCCCATTCTGTCCCCACACAGCCCCAGTGGTTCTTCAACTGCCACTTTCCTGCTTAGCACTGTCCTCCCAAACTCCTTCTGGACCTAGACCCAACTCTGTCTCCAAAGCCGGTTGCTCCTTCAGGCCCTTAGGACGCGCCCTAGCTGCCCACAGTGCCTTTTCTCTCATTCCTGTGTCCCATCCCCATCGGTCACTTCCCAGGCACCTGCACCTTCCTGGCCACACGGCTGGTCACTTTCCGTCCACGGCCTTTTCTCCTGGGCAATCTCCTGTTGGAACAGCCACACTCCATTCCTCCTTCCTTCTGCCCTCACCTGGCTCACACCTGCTTGTCTTGAAGGCTGAGTCAAGGCATCTCCTCCACAGTCCCTGCCCTGCTTTCCAAAGCTGAGTGAGACCCCCTCTGGGTGCTTGCGCCCCATATGCCGCTCCATGTTTGTAGTGGTCTGTTTAGGCGTCATCCTTCCAACAGGGTGTGAGCTGCTCCAAGGAGCTCTATTGCTGTCTTGGGCAGGGAGGCCCACCCAGCCCAATGCCTGGCAAAGGGTCAGCCCCCAGTCCGTGTCTGCTGACCCCCGGGGGGCCAGGCTCAGAGCATGTGCGGCGCAGGCTCCGCGTTGGGCAGACACTTGCGGCTGTCCTTGATCAAGGACTTGGGCATTCCCAACTTGCCTCCCACTTTGTTTCTATGAACTTGGCACAGGGAGCAGAGTCAGGATGTTCCTTGGTCTGGCCCTTAATACTCTAGGGCAAAAATAGGTGTCAGGGAGCCTCCAAGGGCTTGTGTCCTTGTCTTGAGGAGTAGCCCTGTGCCCGGGGGCTGGGCTGGGCCCTCATGCTGGAGCAGATACCTCGGAGCCTGGGAACCTCCCAGGCCCTTTCCCTTAGGGCTCAGTCACAGGCAGGTTTTAAAACATATTTTGTTTTCATTTCAAACACCTTATACATTTATTGTAGAAAATTAGGGAAGTACGTTTAGAAAAAGAATAAAAGGAAACTACTCATAATTATTCTACCCAGAGAGAGCCAGTATTAACAGTTTGCCGGGGGGGAGGGGCATTATCTTTCATCTTTTTCTGCAGGTAAATGTCATTTTCATTCTAAAGAGACAGGATAATTGTCACACTGCTTTCAATCCTGTTCCACAGCATTATACCAACATTTTCCTTGATTTTAAACGTCTATTTGGATATGGGGTCATGGTTAACATCTTAGTAGGATAGCACTGTGCAGAGGGGCTGTAATGTTCATAGCGGCCCTCTCTGGATGGTTCCAGAAAGTGTGCCTGTGTCAGACATCCTCGTGTGTGAACCTGTGGGCAGCCCTGCTTAGCCCTGCTTCTGCCCCGTGGCTGGGATTCCAGTGTGGAGGCTGTGGTCAGAAGGCGATCGAACAACTTTAAGGCTTCCTGTGGGGGCTTGGTGCAGAGGTGGGGCTGCCCCCCCAGAGGAGCAGAGTTGGGGGGGTGGCCTGCACTCAGATTAGAGCGTTGGGGCAGAAGGCCACACTTGGTCATTCTGTTCCATGTCTCCCTAGATGCATCGTCCCTGCAGCTCCTCAGCCGAGCTCCTCAGTGTTGGTATTTTGTGTTTTCATGGGATAAAAATATGCCTTGGTGCTCACGTGGAAAGAATGCCAGCCACTTTGCTCTTTTAGATCTCATGCAATGACGGGTTTCAGGCTCCTGCTGTGGCCATCAGTGGGCAGTGGGGTTGGCGAGCCCACTAGCAGGCAGCTTGGAAGAGTCTTGGAGCTGGGGCCCAGTTGGGTGAAGACGCTCCTGTTTGCCGTTGGGGTGCTGGGGTCTGGGGGGGGGGGAATTGCTTAGAGTCACACAGCAAGGCCTTAGAAGCTTGCTACCTCCCCGAGGGCAGGCTACCCCGGTGTACCCAGCACATTAGGCCCCGGACGTGTGCCAGGCCAGGCAGCAGGTGCTCTGGGGGAAGAGGAGCTGCAGCCCCCACCTGCAGGGCTCACGGACCCCAGGAAAGAGAATGTGTGATAGCAGGAAGGGCCAGACCCCTTGTGGGGCCTTCCTCCAAGAGATGGTCTGTGATCCTCCCTGTGACCCAACCCCTGGCAGTGAGTTGTCTCCCTTGCTTTAAAATAATAAGCCCTTTGGGGCACCTGGGTGGCTCAGTCATTAAGCGTCTGCCTTCGGCTCAGGTCATGATCTCGGGAGTCCCGAGTTCAAGCCCCGCATCGGGCTTCCTGCTCTGCGGGAAGCCTGCTTCTCCCTCTCTCCCTCCCCCTGCTTGTGTTCCCTCTCTAGCTGTGTTTCTGTCAAATAAATAAATAAAAATCTTTACAATAATAAGCCCTTTGCTCCCCAAAGGGTTTGACCAGCTCTGAGAGACCCCAAAAGTTAATTTTCTTCTATTCGTCTATTCTTACTAAGCAGAGATTTTACTTGAAACAGTTATTTGACTGTCGTGTGACATGCGTAATACTTAGCCCACGGGCCAGCCAGAACCCGTGCTTCCCTGCCCTTTCTACCAGAATGTGTTTTTCAACGGAGTATGCCCTGGTGTGATCCCTGGGACAAGCAGCTCGGTATGCTTGGTTGGTTGGCTGGTTGTTTGTTTTAATGTTTTACAGTTTGCAGATTCCTTTCTCTCCCTTCACACCCTTAATCCCTATGGCAACCCTACACAGGAGGTGTTCTTCCCGTCCTACAGATGAGGAAACTGAGACTCAGTGAGATTAAGTAGCTGCAGGGCCGGAGTACAACTGGGCCTGACTCCCATGTCACGTGGTACTAAAATTGCGTCCTGTTAGCCAGGGACAGTGCTGTCCCTCCTGGCCTGGGGTCTCCTGGTAGAGGGGCTACTACCTGAGGCAGGACTCCGCAGACGCAGCGGGGATGGTCCGGGAAGGAGGCACAGTGG
The DNA here is from genome assembly GCA_004023965.1 of Spilogale gracilis. Lineage (NCBI taxonomy): Eukaryota > Metazoa > Chordata > Mammalia > Carnivora > Mephitidae > Spilogale > Spilogale gracilis. The sequence goes on from PITA01022975.1 coordinate 14,112, forward strand.
GCCTCAGCACTGGCGGAGGGTCTCTCTCTGCCCGAGCACCAGTGCGGAGGACAGGGAAGGGCAGGCGTGGCCGGGCTTGGCTTGTGATGGGCCCGTTTTTTGGAAACAGCCTTTCTGGATTTGAATTCCAGCTCCGACACCGTGAGCTGTGTGGCCTCGAGCACGTATCCCACCGTTCTGGACCCACATTTCCTCGTCTGTGAAATGGGGTGAGGGTTGAAGACTAAGCCACCCGTCCGGCTGTCAGACCTGCTAGTGGCAGTACCTGGCTCCCAGCACCGTGTACGGCCCCCCGAGGCCCCCCGAGGACGTACACGGGAAGCGTGGGAGCGGAGTGCGCCCCAGATACATGTCCACTCCTGCTGCTGTTCCCGACCCAGGTGCCCCAGGGCAGGTTGGCTCTGGTCAGCGCCAGCTGCACTCTGCTGTTCCGAGAAGGTGGCCCTTGATTCTGGGGGCAGCGGAGCACGGGAGGTGGCTTGGTAGAACGTGGCCCCGTGTGGTCTGAAGAACTGACGCGCTTGCTGTCTCAGGCGGGGGGTGTCCTGCGTGACTGGGTTCCGTGTGGCGTGTCACGGCCCGCCTCCCCCGCCCGCGCTGGTCTCGTGCAGCTCAACGGCGGGTTTCATCGAAGTCGCCCCTTGGTTGGGCTCCCTAAGCTGGCAGTGCGGAAGCAGCGCTGAGCAGTGCGCTGATTTCCAAGCGGACTCACGTGGCTCAGCCATGCTCCTGTCTTGCCCCGGGGGTGTTTTTAAAGTAAGGGCTCGGCCCTTCAGAGGGAGGAATGTCCAGATTGAAATCTGTGGGGTTTGGTGGGGACAGGGCAGGCATGGTTGTGTATCCCCTGGAAACAGGCACGTGGCACCTGGGGTCACCCCAGCTCTTCCTGTGACAGCGGTCTCCAGAAACCTGCGGGGGGCCCCTACTATGGCAGGCCTGGTGCTTGGCGCTGGGCGTTTGGTGATGTCCGGCTCCTGCGTGCGGTCCGTCACCTGGTCCTCACGGGGCCCTCGTGTGAGCTGACTTGTCCCACTTACAGTGGAGGAAGCAGAGGGGAGTGGCCTGCTCGGGACCACCGAGCTGGGGGGGGCACGGGGCCAGATTTCCACATTAGCAGCCTCTCCCTGCTCTGCGCTCCCTTTCCTCATTGCAGCGAAGAGGGTGCACGTGGCCTTGAGTCTGGGCAGGGTCATGGCATTGTTTTGGAGCTTGAGGAAGAGCCACCTGAGTCCCCCACCCAGTGCATGTGTTATCCCAAGAGTTTCAGTGGTCTGTGTCCCCTGAAGTCCATCCAGGGCCCCCAGGTTGGGGATCCTGAGGCTGGAGCACCTCCCAGAGCTTTCAGTTCTGGGCTCTGTGACTAATTGTCCCCAGTTGTGTCAGGGGTGGTTTCTACCATTTGCTAATCAGCACATGAGGCCCCTTTCACTGACTGAGCCCTTCCCCTGTCCTGAGAGGGTGGTACAACTACCATGCTCTCTAGTCTGTTCCAGTTTGTTCCCTGTTCTTCGCCACCTTGCTCTGCTTTTTAGTGCGTATTCGTATCTGGTGGCATCCAAGCCTGGTGGGTTTCCTCCTGTCTTTCTGCCCTGACTGGCTTGGAGGGCTTTGCCGTTGGGCACATTTGCCTAAATCCGCACTCCATGGGTTGTTTGCCTCTCCGCTTCCTGGCCTCCCACCCCTCCCCTCCTCCCATATGTCCAAGTCCTCCCTTCCGCTTACCTGCTAACATTTAATTCTTACTGTGTGGTTGGTTCCTTCCAGGGGCTCTGAGGGGCCGTCCTTCCCCGCCTCTCTCCCCAGTGGCCCTTGGCTTGCAGCCACACCTCCTGTCCCCCCGCTCTACCTTCACATAGCATTCTTCTCTCTGTGTCCCTGTGTTTCCCTCCTCTTCTCAGCACACCTCAGTCATTGGATCGAGGCCCACCCTCATCCAGGACAATCTCATTTCAAGATCCTTAATTAATCTGCAAGTAGGGTCACCTGCAGTTGGCGCTGGACATACAAAGTGGAAGCCGCACTTCAGCCCCCCAAGCCAGGCACTGTGCTTAGTGCTCCGTGTGGATTTCCTCACTGGACCTCACAACGTCGCACTGTCGCTGCTGCTCAGGCAAGGACACTGAGGTCCCACGGTCTTGTGCCCAAGCTGTAGAGCCTGAGCTTATAACTGCCATGGGGCCTGTTGAGCCAGAGGCCTTGAGTGACTTTCTTCCCTCAGTTTCCTCATCTGTAAAATGGGCATGGTCTTCAGGGTCTTCGGTCTTCTTCTATTGCGAGCTTGAATGAGATTGTACATAGAACAGGAGGTGGCCCCCACCCCATTTCTTTTTTTTTTTTTTTTAAGATTTTATTTATTTATTTGACAGAGAGTAAGGGGGAGTGGGAGAGGGAGAAGCAGGCTTCCCACAGAGCAGGGAGCCCGAGGTGGGGCTCAATCCCAGGACCCTGGGATCATGACCGGAACCAAAGGCAAATGCTTAATGACTGAGCCAGCCAGGCGCCTCTCCCCACCCCATTTCTCTTTTCTGTGTCTCCTCTGCCCAACACTGGAGGCCAGAGCAGGCTGGGCCTTGCCGCCCTTGTGTATCTGACCCTCGGTTTTTCTCACTGGCAGGATGGACTCCGGCGTCCCTGCCGCCAGCCCCCCTGGCCCACAGCCTCCTCCATCGCTGAAGCCCCAGGCCCGCTCACGGCTCAATGCCACTGCCTCCATGGAGCAGGACAAGAGTGAGGCACCTCGAGCTCCTGGACCCCAGGTGGGCCCTGGACCAGATGTGGAAGACACAGCTGCCCCACCTGTGGCGCGGACCCCACGTGCTCGGAGCCGAGAAAGAGCAGACCGAACAGGTAAGGGGCTGGGGCTGGAAGCCGGGCAGGCCGTAAGTCCTGGGCCCAGGGGCCCTGCCCAGTTCCTCCTCTGCACCAGGTCCCTGGGGCTCTCACCCACACAGCGGGCTTTGCTCCTGACGCATGGATGTGGGTGGTAGCAGAGGTCACGTTTCCCTATTTTATTTACCATCTCATGGCTCTAGCACCAATCTGCGCACACTCCGGGCTCGTTCCCCACCGGGCACTGTGAAGTGAGAGGAAGGCTTCCCTTCCCACCCTGATCCCACACGGTGCCAGGGAGCCCATGTGTTGCCCTGCCCATCGTGGCCACTCCTCAGGGCCATTTGGTCAGGGAGCTGTCCCTGGTCTGGGGACCCACGTGGCCACTCCCTTCAGGGGCTGGCTGCCACCCAGGAATGCACCTAGGCCTGGGGCCCTAATGCCCTGTGGACCATTGGCCTCCATCCCCAGGCTGGAGCTTCCCCCACACACACCTCCTGCCACTCTGGGGCCTCCTCAGGTTTCTGCTATCCCAGGCCTTCCCCAGAGGTACCTCCCAGGGGCAGAGGTGAGCTGGTATGGGGACCTGAGTGGGACAGGACCCTTGGTCATGGGGCCAGCTACCTCGCTAACCCTGGGGTAGGGGTGCTAGGGCTTAGTCCAGCCTCCGTCCACCTCCTGCTCACTGAGCTCGGCCCTGAGTGGTCATGGGCAGCACAGGTGAGTCAGGTGTCCACAGTGCAGTGGAGAGCGGAGGGAAGCACAGGGCCTGGGGAGCACCGAAGTAGCCCAGCACCCAGGTCTGGGATGGTGGGAGTCTGCTCTGCGGGAAGAGGAGATGCCCGAGCAAGAGCTAGCATGGGAGGAGAAGGCCTGGCACAGGTGAGGGCTGGCGGGAAGCGGCAGCCTTGCCAGGGGTTGGCCCCAGGCCTCCCAAGCCATGGGTGGGGAGGGCGGAAGCAATAACGGTTGAGGGCCTGGCCTGTGATGGAGACACGCCGGGAAGGAGCTAGGGCAGAACTGGTCCCTGAGCCGGAGCACCAGCCTGGTCCAAGTGTCCTCTTGCTCTAGGGGCTGCCGTGGGTGGAAGGAATGCCAGGCCTCTGGCTCTGATGTTTGTGGGCCATGTCACTGCTACCAGCCATGCTTTCTGGTCTTTCATCAGAGCTTTCCAGTGCGCCTGGTGTCGTACCCTCAAGGGAACCAGCACTGCCGTGTAGACCATTCACTCCGATTACAGATGGGGTCTTGCTGTCCCACTCAGACGGAGCCCAGGCCCCCACCTCCCTGCACACCAGCACTGGTCCCCGTTCTCCAGGCCTGCCCCATGCTTCCCCACCTCCCTTTGCCCCGCGGGAAGCTTTGCCCAACATGTGCCCTCCCCAGCTCCCCCTGCTGAAATCCTAGCCATGCTGAGGGCACCACTGCCTCCAACACTTCCTGCCCTCGACCCACAGCAGGCAGCACTGTGCTAGCCTCACCGGCCGCGCGTGCCTGTGCACTGTGTGTATACACACGCGAACACTCGCTCAGTGGGAACGGAGGTTTCCCAAACACCGCTTTTCCGTCCTGGGCGTGCTGAGTTGGAGCTGTTCTGTGCCTTTTCTACAAAAGCAGCGCCGCTTGTGGACAGCTAACTGGATTCTGTGATTCACTGTGTTGAAACCTCCAGCTCACAAAACGCTTTCTGCAGTTTGACTCCAGTGCTAGTTCTCTGGGAGCATTTCCCAGCTGGGACTCCCCGCAGGACGTGTCTGCCCCCGCGGACCGTTACTTACCGATTGTCAGGGCCCCAGGCAGGGCTGGAGACAGGTCCCTCTTGGCCCAGGCCCTTGAGCTATGTACTCCTGAGGGTGTCAGGAAGCCACACTGAGCCCATTTCTGCATCTATAAAGTGGGCGCGACCACACCAGCCCTGTGGGGTTGCATGGGGATCACACCAGTGCCAGGACCATGCACCTCGGGCCCTGGTGCATGCAGGGGCGTGCACGCTCAGCACGGGACCCATTCATCCCCGTAGGCACCCGGCGTGGAGGCCCGGAGGCGGTGTGTGCCCTGTGCTTCATGTCACCAAGCAGCCTGGTCCCCTGGTTCCTTCACCGAGATCCTCTTCAGCCCCCCGGGGGGCATCTGCTATTTTACATCCCCCTCCCCCCGCCAAGAACCTCTCCGGTGACTGGTCTTCATATTAGTTCAGGGCTGTGTGTGTCTAGGTGCATGCCCCAGAATACTTCTCTCCCCCAGGGGAGGCTCATGCCAGACGCTAGCCGTGCGCATGTGTGTGGTGTGCAGTGTGAGTGGGGGGTGCTTTCTTGACCTCCTCCCCTACTGCAGGAGGGATGATGGGCCATCTCTCTCTTAGTCCCAGGCTGTTGAGAGGAGGCTTCATTCCCCCAGATGGTCTGGATGAGTTAAGGAGACCCAGCCCCCGCTGCCACCTGATCACACCTCACCTCCGCTTTCTCCCATTCACCCAGGCTTGTCACTTTTTCCTTCCTCTAAAGACACAGCTGCTTGAGATGCCCACCCCCCAGCTCATCGGTGCTGCCCTTGCAGAAACCCCCAGCCCACGATGAGCATCTGCTGCATACACCTGTGTGTACCACGTGGCCAGCCCTGTTCAGGGCTTTCCTGTGGCCACATGTGATCCCCTCATGGCAGCCTGTGAGGGAAGCTCTGTTGTCAGCCCACTTGGAGATGAGGAGACTGAGGCACAGACTTGCCCAAGTGCGCAGCTGCTGAGTGATGGGCCCACAGGTGACCCGGGCCCCCTGGGCTGACACCAGCCCCCCCCGGTGGAGATGGAGCGGTGGTGGGAGCCAGCTTGAGTCTCCCCTGCGGCTTCACACGGGCCAGGGCCTGATTTATTCCAGAAACTCACCCGGTCACTTCTCATCTTTGCTTCTCCCTGAAAGATCACCGTGTTCTCTGCTGGATCCAAGGCCTCTGGGCAGATGAGGGGTCCTGAGCCTGGGCTCCCAGCCACAGATGCCTCACGGCTGCAGAGCACAGAAACTAGGGCTAAAAGCACACTTGGTTTCAAGCCGAGGGTGGGGACTGTCCTCGGAGGGCAACGTCAAGACAGCGTTTCGGGTGGGAGTCAGGAGACAGCCGTGGACTCTGTTTGCTCTCTGCCTCCCAAAAGGGGGAGAGAAGCAGGCCCTGGCAGTCTTGCAGGCTTGGGGTCCCTGCCCCCATGTCTGGGCCGTGCTGCTCTTCGTCTATCCCTGGTCACAGGCAGACACGGCGGGCCCCACACTGCTGGCCCTGCGCTTCCTAGAGCCTGTCTGCCTGGGGAGGGGCTCCGTGGGCCTGCATCGGTTAGTTCCCTCATCTGTGTGTCTGCAAAGGCATAGCGAGCCCCAGTTTAGGTGCCCACAGGCCACAACGAGCATGAGTGTGGAAGTAACACCTTCTGTGCCAGGCCTCATTAGCCCACTCGCTTCTCCAACATATTTAGACTGGAAAGCCTAAAGAAAGAGGTGAAGTGGTGCTCCCAGGGCCCCCGCCAGTGAGCCATGAGGTCGAGATTTGAACACACTCAGGGACTCCCTGCCTCTCAAAGGGCCACAGGCGGTGTGCCCACTGCTTTGAGCCATCTCTCCAGGGAGCCCGGTGCAGGACCAAAGCAGAGACGGCTCGGCTGGAGCCTGGGCTCATCAGCTGGCCCTTGGGGTGCTCTCTGGTGAGTCTCAGGCCTGCCTTCCAGGAGCCCCGGGCCAGGGAGAGCCAGAAGCAAACAGTAACTATCCTGGAGAGCAGGCACTGTGCTGGGCACAGCTGATGTTGTGGGGGCCCAGGGAGCATGAGGCACCCTTTCTGCTGATGTCAGTGGGCCTGGGCGGATCGCCCACGGGACTGCCAGCATCATGCGACCTCCCAGCTGCAGGGCCACAGATGGGGTGGGGTGCCCTTGGGCAGAGGTGCCGCTGTGAGGAAGCATTCACCCCAGTGCTGAGGAAGGACCCGCCCAGCAGGTGCAGGAGACAGTGGGTGAGGCAGGTGGGGGGCCCTGTCCTCCAGGAAGGATCCCGGGTGAGTACATGGAAAAGGACCTGCACAGTGTGGGGGGCGTGCTGGACCCCAAGGGCTCCCAGACTCATGGCCCCCCCAGGTAGGGGTCAGAGTGCAGGGTCGGGAGGCCAGCCAGGAGGGTCCTTAAGAGTCCTGATAAGGAGAAGGGTGTTCAGGGGAGCATTAGAGGGTCTAGATCTGAGGGATGACATGCTTTGTGTCACATTAAAGAGGAAGCCAGCCTGGCTGCTGGGCAGAGCGGTGGCCGAGGGGTGGGTGGAGTGGGGGGCGGAGGAAGCAAGGCTGCCCGCCCCCTAAGCTGGGGCCGGGGGTGGGCGCTGGGGTTCAGAGCTGGATGGTCAGAACCGAAGCCGATGTGGGAGTGTGAGTAGATGCAGAGCGTTGAAGCCCTGCTCTCCTGGGGACGAGTCACCGCGGTAAAACAGCTCAGGTTCTTGTGCTCTGGTCAGGGTGCCAGCTGTTGACAATCTAGGGACTTTTCTACACACGTTTTTCTGTCCTGACCCCAGTACAAGCCCTGGTCCCTGTGAGGGCCGTGCCTGTGCGGTCAGCCCCTCACTGCGGCATGCCCTGTCCTGAGCTTCGGGATGGCAGGGTCAGGTGAGTCTTGGGTGTGGTGGTTTCCTGAGACCTTTGGAATCTTGGCCATGTGACCTCAACAGTTACCATCATCTGTCTTCCGTTCCAAGCCTGAGGCATCCCCTCTTCCAGGAAACACCGCCCACCCCCCCATCAAGAGTGATGACTTCTAACACCTCCACAGCCCGCTGTGATGAAATGTGACAGTCCTCGCCCGGCCCCTGGGTGGGCCTAGAGGGCGGCAGTCTTGCCTCATTTAGCTTGGTGTGTTTAGCACGCGGGCAGTGCCCAATAAACATCTGCTGGGCATGTGATCAGGAGCTGAGTTCAGAACCCCTGCCCGGGGCTGTCAGGAGAGTGGACCTCCTGGCCGGCTCCCCAGCCTCAGCGCAGCCAGCCCTGGGCGGGGATGGTTCACTGTTCACGAGAATCAGAGTCAGCATCGCAAAGGCTGATGGAACAGCCCCTCGGTGCAAGGCGACCCCCTCCTCCCTGTGTGTGGGACTCGCCGATGGTGGAGGGCAACCTGGCCGTGCCGTGTGGGGGACAGCCTCTTGGTGGAAGGCGGCCACAGCAATGATGATGATACTCAGTGTATCCTTGGCTGCTTTTCACCCTGCCCTTCCGTGCAGCTGCCCATGGCGGGCATCCCGGGAGGACCAGGGAGGCTGGGCGGGAGTGAGGAAGGAGCCGGCAGCAGCCGCCTGAGGACAGGAGCATTGTGCCATCTTCCTCCTGCGCGGGTCAGGTGGCCCTCCCCTTCTCAGAGCTTCTGGCAAGCTGTCAGCACTTCGGCTGGCCGGCACAGCAAGGGCGCCAGCTTCTGTCCTGCTCCGTCCGTGTCTGGCAGAGCCTCGTGCACGGGCCTCCCTGCTCACGGCCCCAGGTCCTGATGTGCTCCAGAGTGGGTGCAAGGCTTGCTCACCGCCCTTCTCCCTTTCTGCAGAGCGGCCGTGGGGGCGGGGGACTTGAACTTGCAGCGCAGTCATCATGTGGAGCGAGCGTGTCCCGTATCCCCGCACTGGGATGTGGGGAGACCCGAACGCCGCGGACCCTAAGCCCGCTGTCCTTCCCTCGGCAGCCTGCATCCTCGTCCATCGTCCCTGCACCACTTGTCGAGCCACAGGGCCCCGCGCTGTGCCAGCAGCTGGGGTTGGTGGGGTCAGACCCAGCCACGGGACAGTGTGTCCCCATGAAGCCTGGTGGGACCTGTGAGACACTGCGTGCCACATTGCTGCTTTGTGACAGGAAGCCTTCCAAAAATGAGGTAGAGGGGCGCCTGGGAGGCTCAGTCGTTAAGCGACTGCCTTCGGCTCAGGTCATGATCCCGGAGACCCGGGATCGAGTCCCACATCGGGCTCCCTGCTCGGCGGGAGGCCTGCTTTTCCCTCTCTCACTCCCCCTGCTTGTGTTCCCCCTCTGGCTGTTTTCTCTCTGTCAAATAAATAAAAATCTTAAAAAAAAATAATGAGGTAGAGTCAGGACCCCTCTGGTTGTGAGTGACACAGAGATACCATGTAAGTTGACATAAGCCCCAAAAAACCACAAAAAACAGGAGTTGAGAGGAATTTCTTAGTCCTGGGGTCTGTAGAGGGTACAGGGTGCTGGTTTCACACAGGACTGGATCCAGGGGCTCAGGTGATGTGATCAGGAGCCCCAGCTCCGCTTTCCCTCACCTCAGGTGGGCTCTCCTCACCGGGCAGCCCTCCAGGACTCCCAGCTGGTGTGTGTCAGTGGAGACCTAGTGGAAGGAGGATGCGGTTTCCCAGCAGCTCATCATGAACCCCGCTGGCCGGGCCTGGGTCTGCGTCCATCCCTGAAAACCACGGGCTATGGTCAGGGAGATGGAACCCCCTGCTGGGCCAGGAGGGCCTGCTGCACGACCCCCACTGCAGCGTGGGTGAGGGACAATGCCACCGTACCTTGACGACTGAGATGGGGAAGACGGAGGTGGTACCCAAAAGGGGCATCAAAGTGCTAGGACCAGAAAAAGCCAGGAATGCAGGTGGGACGTGCAAAGAAGGGTGTGTTTCACGATGCCTAGTCCACGCTGTCTCAGCTGTCGCTGGGGGGTATTCTTTATGACACTGACCAGTAGTAAGCCCTTGACCTGTGGGAAAGCTCCTGCTTACATGGAAAAAGCGAGAGCCCTCCGGTCTGCAGCACAGGCCCAACATTTGAGTAGTTGTAGAAATATTTCTACCTTTGCCAAATGGAAACTGGAATCATGAAGGTGTGGTATATGTTTCAAGGAGGTTCCTTCTGGGGAGACTTCTTGAAATGCCAGGCTATGAATAACATCTGTGAAAAATTAATCACGGACAGAATCTTTAGCCACAGATGTATACTTGAATCCTCTATATTCTCATTAAAACACAGAAAGAACGTGGGCTTGCAAATTCCGTTAGTCAAGGAAAGTTTTAACTTGTGGGAGGTGCCTGGTGGGCACCGTGCTGGGAAGTGCAATGTCAGTGAGCCGCAGGGGCCCTAGGGTTAGCTGGAGGTGGATGTGGGGAGGGAAAAGAAACCCCCACTTTGGGAATGCCAACTGTAGCCCAGCCACTTAACACAAAGTGTCTTGTCTTTCATAGCCATCCTGTTGGTTGGATATTAACGACTGGGTTGAAAATGACTCTGGGTGGGTCCAGCGGCATTTTGATGCTAACGGCAGAGTCACATACTGGCCGGATTTCCCTCCACGTGCACACTCCTCCCCGGGAGCCCTTAGGAGGGGCCAGCTTGCAGCCTGCAGGCTTTGTGTTATCGGGTTCTACGGGTTCTACGGCAGAGAGTGCATCCAGGGGCTTGACGGGGTGTGACAGTGGCCAGAAGGGAGCAGTGGCCTTGGTGCAGGGGGCACCGAGGTCCTGGGCGTGAGGGAAGGGTGGACACGCTGAGGCGACACTGGGCAGGGGCCCTGAGGACCTCGGCAAGGAAGCTCAGTCTGATCTCAGGGAGAGGTGGCCTGGTATTTTCTAGCCGTTCCCCCAAGAGGGCCACCGTGTGTGTATCTGAGTTGTGAGGTCTTAAGAAGAAGCCTCCTCACTCTGCGCTGTCCCTGGTCCCCCATACCTCTCCACCTTTGCGCCTGAAGGACGCACTGGCTCAGGCCACGCCCCTGTTGCTCCTCCTGGAGTCCCCTGGACTCGAGGGCCCAGAACGTGGGGTCTGGTGGCACTAGTGGCCGTGGAGCCAGCTCCGAGCCTGGCAGAGCCGGTTCTGGGAAAGGCCTGGATGAACCTGTCAGGAAGGCTGCTCCTCGGGTGGTTTACACGGACTGTTTTTGTTTCCAGAATCTTCTGGATGTGAGAGGCTGCCGGCCCGTACTCGGCACCTGCAGTGCAGTCCTGGAGGTGTCTTCAGACCTGCCAAGGTGGGGTGTGGGGCGGGACCGAGGCCCCCGAATTTTTATTGTGTAAATCAAAGAGACTGGTAACAACAACAACAACAAAACTATTTTTTTTTTAATTTTGTATTGTTACGCTGCCTGTTGCTGGGAAGGTTGTAAAGTTAGCATAGTTCCATGATGCCTTCATAACCCAGGATAACTTCTCAGAAAGTAGATGATAGCATGAGGCGTGCAATGTTTGGGCCCTTGGGCCTAGTGATGTACCTGACGGACCTACCCTGGGAGAATGACCCCAAAAGAAAACATGTACACAGAGTGGTGTGTGGCACAGTTTTATAAAATCAGCGAGTGTTGGGAATCACATAAAGGGCCAGCAGAGTAGAGGCCCAGCACCCCGAGCATGTCCCTCCTACGTGTTTCTGAACTGTGGAAATGATGCCTTTCCCCGCAGAGTAACGTGGGAAGTTGGTGACGATTCACTGTCGGAAACATATACACACGTGTGTGCGTGCGCACGTGCACTGATCGTGACCTCCCAAACTCACGTGCATGTAGACAGCAGTCTGGAAAACATGGATTGGGTTTGTTCATTGGGGCACAGGTGTTGATTTAGGTCAGGGGCTTTCACGCCAGACTCCTGGGATCTTTCCAGAGATGAGGAGACCAGCATCTGTGCCCCTCATCCTTCCCGCCGCTCTGAGCTGCTGCTGAAGGCCACCCTCCGTGGTAGTTTTGCTGTCCGTGCTCTGGGCCTGTTTGTGTCACTGAAGGCAGCGTTCTGGCATATTCTGTCTGCCTCTGACCTGGGTGTTAAGGGAGCCGCTCTGGGTCCACGCCCGTCCTTGAGTCCCCTCCACTCCCAGGCAGGAAACAAGGACCAGCCTCGTGACTGTCTGTCTGTTTGCTCCTGTGTTAAAGGCCCCATGAAGGGAGATGTGGAAGTGCCCTTTGAAGAAGTTCTGGAGAAGGCCAAGGCAGGAGACCCCAAGGCACAGACGGAGGTGAGGACCGCATGTCGGTGGGAGGCTCAGCCCGTGGCCCCTACACAGCGGTGGTGGGAGAGGCAGGTGCCATCAGAACAGGGAGTGGGGCTGCTGGGCCCCCTTGCTGTGTTCCCATGTTCTCTGTGTCATTTGCCTCCCACTGCCTTCTGTAGATCCCGTGTTCTCTCCCACATCCAGATCACACCCCATCTTGGGCACCCCCTCCTCCGGGACGCCTTCCCTGCTTCCTGCCTGCTCTCAGGGCCCCTGCCCCCCACCCTCTCATCTGTGGAGGGGGGCCCACACCCTCCCCACAGTCTTCTGAGCAACAAGGGCCCCAAGGGTCCCACAGGCCCCACCAGTTGCAGATGCCCAGGGGACCCCGATCCTACCTCCTGTCTTCCTGGCCTGGGTGAGTGGGGTGGGGAAGTGGGCTGGGGAGCACAGGGCAGGAGAGAGTCGGGAAGCCCCAGCTTGCCCGGCTGTGTGGAGCAGGTCGGGGCCAGGATGCAGAACAGGAGCCCCAGCACAGCACGTGGTGGGGGGGTTGCCGTGGAGCATGGCTTGACTGGCTTCCCGCCGCAGGTGGGGAAGCGCTACCTGCAGCTCGCCGGTGACGCGGACGAGGAGCTGAACAACTGCACCGCCGTAGCCTGGCTGATCCTCGCCGCGAAGCAGGGCCGGCGCGAGGCTGTCAAGCTTCTTCGCCGGTGCCTGGCGGACAGGAAAGGTGGGTCTGCCGGAGGCACGTGCGCTGCTTGTTACATCACCAGCTGATGCCGGTGAGCCGCAGATGTGAATTCCGTTCTGCCGGTAGTTTTGTCCCGTAGACATTGTTTCCGGAGCATGACACAGGATGCTGAGCCAGAAAAGCCGCTCTCATCCTCTTCAGTCTGTGTTGGTCTGTCAGTGGATCCCTTCTGGGTTCTAATCCAGATAGAGCAGTCATGGGTGGTCAGCTTCACCTGTGTACCCATAGGACAATAGGAGGATGGGACAGTGACCTGAGGTCAGGATGGAACTTTCTGGGCTTTTTATCCAGTCTAGGCTGAACAGGTGGGGGACCGTGGGCCAGTGAAGACCTGCCAGGAAGCAAACGGGTGTGCGTGGGGCAGGGGGGACCAGTGAGACATATCCTGGCCACACGCTGTCACTTACTCCATTGTCCTGGGGCCGTGGAGTGGTGTGCTTCTGGAAGTTTCACACCTCAGAGAAAAATGGAAGCATGTGTCATACACATAGAAAATCATTAGTGATTTTCTCCAGATTGTAGAAGCATTTTATGTTTGTTATATAAAATTCAGAATGTATAGAAAACAAAGATACAAATTACCCATAACCTTGAAACCCAGAGAAATGCTCTATAGTTTGGTGTATTTTGGTTTGTATCATAATGATCTTTTTTTAAAAAAATATTTTATTTGACAGAGAGAGTCTCAACGAGAGAGGGAACACAAGCACAGGGAGTGGGAGAAGGAGAAGCAGGCTTCCCGCCGAGCAGGGAGCCCGATGCGGGGCTGGATCCCAGAAACCTGAGCTAAAGGCAGATGCCTAACAACTGAGCCACCCAGGCGTCCCACATATCATAATGTTTTTAAGAAGAGTTACATTTATTACATAGAATCTTTTTTTTTTTTTTGGAAATGAGATTGAGGCCTTTGAGAACATGGAATAGAGACATGCTGTTAGCCAGGTTTCCCACCAGCCCACCCTCCCGTTGCAGAGCGGGAGGAAGGGCCTTGGGCCAGCTGGAGCGAGTCATTGCACCACACTCAGCGGTTCCCAGAGGCCAGGAGGGAGCTCAGTCAGGACCAGGCCTGAGGGCATGTACTGCAGAGGGCGTGGGGGCCCTGCGTGCCGCACACCTCCACTTTTTCACACCGAGTGCTTCCTGATCTTGAAAGAAATGTGTACTCAGGTGGAAAATTTGGAAGATGTTTAGAAGGAGAAAAAAAGGGCACCTGGGTGGCTCAGTTGGTTAAGCGACTACCTTCAGCTCAGGTCATGATCCCGGAGACCCGGGATCGAGTCCCACATCGGGCTCCCTGCTCGGTGGGAAGCCTGCTTCTCCCTCTCTCACTCCCCCTCCTTGTGTTCCCTCTCTGGCTGTGTTTCTCTCTGTCAAATAAATAAAAATCTTAAAAAAAAAAAAAATTTAGAAGGAGAAAAAAATCCCATCCCCCATTTCACATCTTACTGCCCTGGGGGGACGCCAGTGGCCCTGACAGTTGGGGTTGAAGGGAGAAAGGCAGCCACTGGCCAGCCTGTGAATCCTGTGCCCATCTCTCTCCGTGGGGAGTCTGTCTCCCTGGGAAAGGGCCGGCCGTGCAGGAACCAATTTCCTGGCCATCCTGAGAGGGGCAGTGCCTGTGAAGAGCTGTGGGTGCAGGGAGTCCCGCTCTTGCACCCAGGCCGATAACTGGTTACCTGTCTCTGACTCCCTGGTCTCAGGAAGGTCGGGACACCCCTGTGCCTCAGCTTCCCCATCTGTAAATGAGGAGAGCGGGGCCTACTCCTGAGGGTGCTTGTGAGGAGGAAATCGGACAGGGGAGTGGGCTAGGAGCACAGGAAGGTCTAGCACACATCTGCCTGGGGGGTCGCCTGCGGAGGTCTGCCAGGAGCATTGGCCACGGGCTCACCCTGGGGAGGGTCCGCCGAAGGGCCAGGCTGAGCTCCGGTCTGGAGCGTGAGTCCCGGCTGGGTCTTTGGCCAGATGTCTCTTCCCACCCTGGTGAGCTGCGGAGCCTGCCCGGCATCTCGTGTGAGTGCCCTCCCAGGCCCCTGCAGGCAAGGAGCGGCACCAGCGGCACCCAGGCCAGTGGGACGAGGCTGGTGACACCTCTTGTCTCATAGGCATCACTTCTGAGAACGAGCAGGAGGTGAAGCAGCTCTCTTCCGAGACAGACCTGGAGCGAGCCGTGCGCAAGGCGGCCCTGGTCATGTACTGGAAGCTCAACCCCAAGAAGAAGAAGCAGGTGGCCGTGTCAGAGCTGCTGGAGAATGTTGGTCAGGTCAATGAGCACGGTACGCAAGCCCCCTGGGGCCCAGGCCTTCCCGTGGAAAGCTCGTGGGCTTCTCTGTGGGAATGCTGGGGGGGTTCCCAGGGACCTTATTGTGGGTCTAGGCCCAGGGAGGGTCCCTCCTGGAGTGTCATCCTGCTCTTGGGGTCCCCTTCCCAAGCGCTGCCCTGAGCTCTGGTGCACTCCATGGGCAGAGCCACAGATGTTGTTGTTCTCAGGGTGTTCCGCTCCTCCTAAGGGTACAGAGCTGAGGGGACATAACACAGATGCGGGCAGGGGCCTGGGTCCCTGAGTCCCCAAGGTTCC
>PITA01022976.1:0-29009 GCA_004023965.1 Spilogale gracilis
TATTTCATGTAAGGGAGCTGCGAGGATTAAATGAGATAGTGAATGGAAATCATACCGACGTCTGATGATTAGTAAGTACAGTTGGCTCGGCAGTTGTTGGACCTGGTTGGAGCATGTGTGCTAAGACAGCTGTTTCAAAAAATACTCCTCTCCAGGAGCTTGAGGGCATGGGAGCAAGCATTTGTAAAGGAAGTGTGGTAGCAGAAGAAAGGGCATTAATACAGTTAAGGGACATTTCTTTCAAATTGATGTAAGTTATATGGCACACCAGTGGCTAAAAGTAAAGATTTGTTCACTTCCCTATTGAGGATTACTTAATTAGGTCCTGATGTATCACTTGGAAGTAATGGATGTTTTTTACATAATAAAACCATCCTAGAAATTATTGGGAAACTTCCAGTGAATTTGCTAGTGGAGAACTGTTTATATGGGGTGATTGTTTATAGAGTTATTTTAAAATTGTGTGATGTGAGAATAACCACTATAACACAGGAGTTCACAGTTATTGAGTGTTTCTGTTCCAGGTTTTGTTCCAAGTACTTTACATGGATCAGTTCTGTGCCCACAATGATCCCGTGAGGTAAGTGGAATTATTACGTCCATTTTTCTGATCAGAGAGATTAAAGGGCTGTCTCAAGGTTGCAAAGCTGGTAATAGGTAAAACCAGAATTTGAACTCAGGAAGTGTGGCTCCAGATCCCAGGCTCTTGAATGCTCCCCTGTACAGTCGTCTTTCAGTGGAAGCAGAGCGGGGGCTGATGGTTTAACGTTGAAGTAAGGCCAGGGCTAATTAGCTCGTGTATCTAAGCAGATAGCAGTCTGTCCTCATGTAGCTAAATAAAAAACTTTAACTTTGCCTGACTGGAATTCAGGAACAGGATGTAGAGAATGCTCTAGTTCCTGATGGGGAGGAGTGGGTGAAGGGATGATCCCATCACAGATGGGCCCTGACTGTCCACCCCGCTTTATTTCTCTGTTTCTTTAAATGGCTACACTGTATGGGTAGGAGCAGGACTAGTGAAGCCCATCTCTCCAACAGCCTTGCTGAAAGCAATACATTATGACAGAAAATAGGAAGTTTAACTTCAGACACGGCAAGTTCACATAAACCATTTGGTATCAGAGTAGAAAGAATTTGTTCGACCATAGGAAACAGTACCCTAAATACCCAAGCACAAGAACAATTGTGCAGGAAGTACACATGTAATTTGAAGATACTTTATTAAGATCAAAGTTTTCCATTACATTTATTTAAAATTCTTACTAGTCAGAAAGAAAATAAATAATAGAAAGAAGCTTTTAATAACAGTTTTGTAAATCTACGAAGATTACACATTTGTGAATTTTAAATTATTACAATTTGGGTACATTCAATCATTATAATATACCAGGAATGTCAGCCTTAAAGCTATTAAGAACATCTATATGAGTAAGTGAAAAGTGGGGAAAAAATATTTCAATTTCACCTTTTTATTTTTAATGGACTCCAGTTTGGTAATCACAGGAATACAGAATTTCCTAATCTTGGATTTTAAATATATGGACTTAAAAATAAAAACATTCCTCTTCTCTCAAATAATTGCTGACAGTCTTGGGAGCCGCTGAACTAGTTCAGTGAGGAGCACGGTGCACGTCTCCTTGCTGGACACCCCATCAGCCAGAAAGACTGTTTCCACCACATTACACAACCCTTTCCCCCCACAGTAAAGAATTTGGTTGGACTGCCGAAATTATTCAGACAATTGCCTAGCTAATTACATGTTCCCCGTTACTTTTCTGTACAGAAAGTTTTGATTTACAGGAGATTTTAGTGTTCAAAGAGGAGTCTATTCTACCCATTTTCTTAGAGCAGCCATACAACTTTAAAGTACAACAACCCTCCTCCCCACTCTTTTAAAAAACTAAATGGCTTGCTATTGGGTTTATAAACTTAGAACTCACTGTTTGGGTCATGTTAAGTAACACTTGGTCTGATTGTTTTACTGCGAGTGTGTATCAAGGCCACTGCAGTACTTTTTGTCTCTGTTTCTAATATGAAATTTGACATGTCTGAAGGAAATCCAGAGAGTAATGCTACCAAATGTGCAGTGTGCATTTAACACTACGAACAAAGGTCAAATATGTACATGGAATGTTGATCCTGACTTATAAAACTACTTTAAATTATAACATCTTTACATACAATTTATTTTATGAATAGCTCCATTTGATGATTAAAAAAATATGCCTTTGAGAGATTTCATAAATATATAAAATTTCACTACATTCTATTTTTCTTTAAACATGACATCTTAACTCTCTTTACAAATCAACAAAAAATATTTTCTCTTTGAAAGTCACAGATGCAATGATTTTTGATTGGTAGGGTCTTACTGCATGCAAGAATGGCAAGACATGTTCTCTTATACAGCTTACGGCCCTTTCTAGTATCTTGAGCTGTGTGACTTATTTGCTGAAGTTCAATAGTAACAAAGAAAAAATAAGAGCCCATCTAAATATTTACAAGAATCTTTCTTAAAATTCTTTTAAAATGGTAAGATTAGGATGGTACCTGATCAGTGGTTAAGAATTATTTTGATGATGAAGAGGTAAGTTAACATTACACGAAAAGTTTTCTTAAATACAATTTAAATATATGATCAGTCACACATGTGAAAAATGATCACATTTTAACTATCAGTTACATGTAAAACATCTACTTTTGGAACAGAAATCACATTCTTACACTTTATTGGATGGTGACCAGAAATCCTGTCTCAGCATTTACAAATAAAAACGTCCTTTGTAATCATGACTTGCCCCAAGATATCGCCAACCTTACAAAGACTAATCCCATAAGGAAGGGCTTTTAAATATTTGAGTCACTGACCCATATTTCTAAGAGGAATTCTAAGAGGCCTTCTCAAGCTATAACATGCAGACCACTCACTAAGGCAAATGTGTAGTAATTCCTTCAAGGAAGATTTTTAAATGCACTCTGACTATATTATAGATATGTAGGGAAAAGGTTGCGTTTTTAGAATAGTAAGAGGATATGCCTTACTGTGAAACCCGGTGACCCATCCAAAGAACCACAGAGCTGTCCCTTTGCCTGGAGCTGCTCCAGGCTGCGAAGTTCATTCCTTCAGCTGTTAATGTACAAACTTGATGGAGGGACCACGTCTGAGACCCACTGAAGCACTGAACTCCAGTATCAATTCCCTAGCTGCTTCTCTCGAAAAAGTCCAACCTCATCTTGGAACCAAAAGGTTCAAGGCTCTGCTCAACATACAGTACTATGCAAATTTTGATTCTGGATCTTCTACTCAAATATTGTGTTTGAAGTAAGGCTGCATAAAGATACAAACAAAACCAACATTCAGTTTTAAGCAAGACTGCACGTCTACAACAGTGATATAGATTAAAAAAACCCTACCACCAGAACGGTAACTGATTTCATCATGCACTCTATAGAAAAGACGATCGTGGGAATTTCCCTTAGTTATGAATGTAACCAGCTCACTGGTACCCAGTGGGCCTCTGTCTCTAATTTGTCAAAAGTTGTTTTTAGCTCATTGAATGCCACAGTGAGGTCATCATTTACTATAATTTTGTCAAAAAGATGACCATATTGATTTTCCATTATCTGTGCAGATTTAATCATTTCCTGAAAGTCTTCTTCCTGTAAAAGGGAGTATTAAAAAAAGAACTGGTTAACCAGGCAATTATATCACTTTACATGGATGCAGATGTTTCCATAACTACCTTATCAAATGCTATCCTGTGTTTATTCTTTCAGCCACAAATGAAAATCTGCAAGTTCTACAGATGTCATAACTTCTAATGCTTTCTCTCAGATGTGCTTATAACTCAACTGCTTGCGCTAAATTCCCACCTTCCGTGAATTTCAGGATTATCACTCACTCGCTTATCATTACAGGGAGATTTCAGTCAATATAATAGATTATATTGTTCTGTTCATAGAAGATCTGTTCATAGAAGCACAGAAAACTGTTGCCATGCAATCACTCAGAACGTATGTACCTGAATACAGTTCTGCTTTTATCGAGTTTGGGATCACAGCATCTACCACACCACGTCTTCTGGCGGTAGTGGCTCCCGCATGTGTGATTTCAGGTACCACTTATATTTTCTTACTCAGCCTCACTGTACTTACTGTAAAAGACTTTGCAGCAGCTTGGTCATCTCTGCTTGAAATAATCTTTGCATTTTTTCTTGTCTCCCTCAAGCGCTCTATTGATGGAGGCTTTATAAATATCACATAGGGCTTAAATTCTAGGGTCCTTAAATGCTTCACTGTCTGTAAGAAGAAAATAAGTTTTATTTCTTCATTATGTCATGAGTAAATTTTACAGTAAAATCAAAGTTTCTTTCAAATGAGAAATCCCTTAATATTATCTAAATAAGGCCAGTAGCTCTTTCAGTATATGAGCCAGTTAGTTGACAAATGTCACAATTATATACCCCTAAAAAAATGTTGGAGACTATAACTTGCCTTTTAAAATGTTTTGAAATATGTCATAATTCATACTGAACAGAAGCAGCCAGAAATACCATAAAACTGATTTTTAAATCAAATACTCAAAGGATGCTATGAGGTAAGTAACTGCACATGAAGTCTTCCAACCATTCCATCTAAGCCTCCTCCTGATCTCACACAGGAGTCTGTCAGTCATTCTGTCTGTCTGTCTGTCTGTCTGTCTGGTTTGCCATTCTGTCCTTTGGAGTGTCCTAAAAGGACAAGCCTTCTGCTTTCCATGAAGCTTGTCAACATTTCCCCATCAAAATATCTTACATTATTTATGCTGTGCTTCTCAGGACTCATTTGCAATCAAGGGGGAATGGTAAAAGGGTGGGAGTTGAGGGATCCTCTTGACCTGTGTGTCAGGGTCTCCCCAGAATGTGAGTACAAACCATAAACTCCCCCGAAAAGTTATTGTGGGGGGTAGGGATGGGGCCAGAGGATCTGTATGTCCAGAGGGCTAGTGAGGCTCTGGGGACAGAGAGTGGACCCATACTGAGGGAGCTGGACACAACTAGACCCAGGGCACCAGCAGAGAGATTTGAACAAGCAGGAGTATCAAACTCATCGTGGGTGCCTAAGTGAAGGGGTCAGCTGCCCTGCTGATTCTTGGGACGCTTTCACTCCAGACTCATCTTCCCGAAGAGGAATGAAGGGCCTCTCCAGGCATTCTGGCTCTTGGAAGTTGTGCATCCATCAGTGGAGCGAGACTATGGTCCCTGGGTAACAAGGAAAAAGCTATGGGTTGGGTCTCTGCTGGAGGAGATGTGGTTCAGTAAGAACTGAATGGCTTCACCCACTGAAATCCTCGGTCCAAATTGTTCAAAAGCGTTCCTGGGCTGCCAGCAGGGACTCAGCTGACAGCTGCAGGAAGGATCTCCTTCAGTTCGATTCCTGTGAAATGCCCCACAGCTCTGCGTAAGGGGCATACACTTCTAGAACACGTAGAGAATCAAAATGAAAGGCGGCCAGGAACCAAAATGTTCACTATAAAAATTACAAACTCTTATAATCATACTTAATACTTAAGAATACATTATACATGTAGCAATGTATTTTTTAAATAAAAACTACACAGAAGAAATATCCAAGAGTCCTTGTTTTAGGCGAACACGGAATATA
The DNA here is from genome assembly GCA_004023965.1 of Spilogale gracilis. NCBI lineage: Eukaryota > Metazoa > Chordata > Mammalia > Carnivora > Mephitidae > Spilogale > Spilogale gracilis. Next base: position 5,644 of record PITA01022976.1, read on the forward strand.
AACAGGAGTTACAAACAGATCTTGTGGCTTCCCCTATTCCTCTTCTAATATTATGGGTCTTTTTGTTTTCCCCTCTCACCAGAGACCTCTCAAATTACATTTAAATGCTTTTGTCATTAGGAAAGCCACTGATATGCCAAAAGTGAGTAGCCTTCAGATTTACCCCCAGATTGAAAGGTTCACATGGGCCAGAACTGAATAGTTCATTGTTCACTCACGTGAGGCTGAACATCCAACAAACAAACTTTGTTTTTAGCGAGGACGGACCGCACGGAGTCTATACTTGTGCCATAGTAGTTGTTTTTATATTCACCGTATTCAATAAACCTGCAGGAAATCAGATCTGCATCAGAGCCATTTGTGAATTAATTATAGATATAAGTAGAAAGACATAATTCAAATATACAAAAGATTTTTGCTGAACGTGTAATTTTTTTTTACTGTGTTCAATAAAATAAGTAGGGCCAAGTCCTCCAGAATGTCAATTTTAAAAAATCTTGTATTTTATATTTTCAAATCAGTAACACTTGCTTGTATTACACTTAAAGCAGAAAAAAAGTACTTCAGTCCAGCAGTACTCTGTTTTCCATCACCTCTTTTTCAGAACTAATGCAATGCAATAAAACAGTGAATAAGCCAAACAATAGAAACTACTGAAATTTCACTGCACGCTACAGAATAACCACACTCAGCTTTAGAGTGACAGGGGGAACTGCTTGGTGGCTAATGGAAGCAGGGCAGCCGATTACGTGCTATAAAAACACAATCGCTGTGCCAAACGTGGAAAAAAACATTTTGATGTTTCAATAAAATCCCCAAATCCTGCATTAAAATACACATTGCTCCCTGATACCCTTAAAATATTCACACTGAAGCAAATGGAGGACCCGGGGAGGTGGGGAGTTAGAGCTGGCCAGAGGACCTGGAACATGCAAGGTGATTAAGAGTGATTTTTTAAAGGGAGAGAGGTACCTGTGGAAGAGATGGTAGAACTCGGGCTCTAGTACATCGTTGTTATTTTTTTTTAAAGAAAATTCTACAAATTTTGTGTTAAGATTCAATGAGTGGAGTGGAAAGAGTTCGCAATAATATATGAGCAACATTCCCTCATCCTTCAAAATAACTCCTGCCTATTTAACTTACAAGAAACATAGCAGCTCTAAGTTATTAAAAAATTACAGGTGAAGATTGGTAACACCTGCTAACTGAATTATCGCCTTTTTATCCATTTCAAATATTATAAAACTTAAAATTTATTTCAAATGGAAGGGAACCCTCCATTGCCTAAAACCAGATACAGAGGCACAGGCTTAAAAACAATAGTCATACAAAAAACTTCTACATACTTGTTATTTTGTACATCTGTCTCAAACAAATGCTTGGAAATGAAAATATATTCCACACCATCGCTCTCTTGGCTTCTTCTTGCTCTGGTCGTGTCTGCAGTTTAATTAAATTAAAAAGAGTTTACAAAAGTTACATAAGCCACCTTAAGGAAGATACTAAAAAAGAAGATCATGTCCTGTTTTTCAGGGCATCTGGGTGACTCAGTAGGTTAAGCTGGGTTAAGATCCCAGAGTCCTGGGATCTAGTCGCACATCATGCTCTCAGCTCAGCGAAGATCCTGCTTCTCCCTCTGCCCCTCACCCTGCTTGTGCTTGCTCATGCTCTCTCTCTCTCTCAAATAAATCTTTAAAAAATTTTTTTAAAAATGTATTTCTCATAAACCATATTTAAAACCTCAGAAAAAAGCAAATTAGCTAATAAAGTGTCATTCAGATTTCCTACCAAGTGGAAAGTACAACACTGATCTGAATATGGATTCAAAATTATATTGTATTGTGTCTGTGCTATTCATTATTTTGAAGGCACTCTAATATGTTAGTTAAATAAAAAATGGTATTTTAACCCTTGCAAATAATATGATTATGATCATATTTACTAACTGTTATTCATTGAAGCAAGTCTCTAATGCCTACTAGGCTGTGAGATAAACACTGAAATTATTTTACTGTCTTCCACACATAACACATAGTGAGTCATGCCACCAGTGTTTTGTTTTACTGACTTAATTCGAAGACCTCTATTTGCTATTCATTCTTCCTTTGTGAAATTATAAACACCTTAGAATACTGCTAAACTTCCAAACGTTCAGTAACGTTGCCTATCTGCTACTAAGTCATAATGGAGCAGAAAATACAGGATTAACTAAAAAACCATAACCAAACCTCAGGAGTTGCACGCTAATAGGGGAAGCGAAAAACTGCAGCCCATCCTTACTGTGGGTTACAGCTAAAAACTCTGGTCCCAGACAACTATCTCGGCGCTCTGAAAATAAATAAAGCAGGTAGACTGTGAAGAGGAATCAACCTGCATGGGCAGAGTTTTAACTTTTATTTCTTCTTAGCTCTGCCCTGAGAGTGGGAACATTTACAGATTATCATAGTGTTCCATGTGACTGAATTTCCAGTAGGAGCCATTTTTGGTGAAAAGAACCAAGAAAAAACAAAAAAGCCCTTAGAAATTGAAGAGTGTGGAGGTAATGCAGGAAGACGGAAGAATAAGATACGCTAAAGCTGTGAAGGAATCAATACTAGCTGAAGAATAACCCCTGAGCTATATGCTTGGCAGTTTAGACTCCAGCTAACACAGCCATATTTGCAGACGCAAACTGAGATTAGAATACACAAGTCTCAGCCTAACCCATGAATGACAAGAGCAGCACCGAACACCCCCAAACCAATGTAGAAAAGGCTTAGAGAACTGAGCTGAGATTTGAACTATGGACACAAGTATCAGACACCCCTGAACCAAACGTGACAGAGAAGACCCAAATCAGTGTAGCAAAAACTTACAGAATTGAACTGAGATTGAAACCACAACCCACAGAAAATGGGACAGAACTTAGGGTGATTACTTGCTAAAACGACAACATTCTCCAGAATGTTGACTCCCCTCCACCATCTTCCTGCTTTATTCATTTTCAAAGTACTCAGACAGCTGTCTCAGGCCCAGAATTTTTAGTTGTAATCAGCAGTAAGGATGGGCTAAATCCAGGTTTTCACTTGCCGTGTTGGCACTCAGGGTTTTTGTTTGTTTTTAAAGCTAATCCTATATTTTCTGCCCCACTGTAAGCAGGTCCTAGAGTTGATAAAGCATTGCATTCATAACATCCCAAATGCAATTTAAGATTATTCAGTATAAAAGAACTAAAAAATCATGACCAATTCTCAAGGGGGAAGTGGTAGATTACAACTCTGAATGACCCAGAAGTTAGAACTACCACACAAAGAATTTAAGGCAACTATTCATAATTGTGTTTTATGAAGCAAAGGAAAACACATCTGAAATGAATGAAAATATAAATTCTCAGAGAAACAGAAATGATAAAGAAGAATGAAATGGAAATTTCAGAACAGAAATATACAATATTTAACAGAAACAAGTTGTGAGATGGGTTATATAGCAGAATGGAGAGACAGAGGAAAAAAGCCAATGAACTTAAAGGTAGATCAATGGAAATTATAAAATCTGAGCAACAATGAAAAAACGATTGAAAGATACAAATGGAACCCAAGGGACCTGTGTAATGTGTAATTTGGATGCCAGAGGAGACAAAAAAGATACTGAGACCAAAAAAAATGTATTTGAAGAAATAATGGCCCCAAACTGCTAAAATTTGGTGAATGACATATATTTTATAAATTTCAGAAGCTCAAATCTCAAATAGGATAAATTCAGAGAAAAATCATACCCAGACACATCAAATCCAGAGTACTAACAGCCAAAGATAAAGAAAAAAATCTTGAAAGCATCTAGTAAAAACCAATACATACATATGAGGAATAATGATTTCAGTGACTACAGATTTACTATAAATCATAAAAACAAGGACTCAATGAAATAATATCTAGACTTAAAGTACTGAAAGAAAAGAACTTCACCTAAAATAGCCTTCAGGAGAAAAAGGCAAAACATCTCTTCAGAAGGAGAGAGACTAAAAGAGAATTCACCAGCATATCCATTCTAAAAGAATATTCAACAAAGTTTTTAGGCTAAAGGAAATGTTAAGAGGGAAATTTATATCTTCAAGGAATGAAGAAAGAGCAACAAAGAATAGGTGAGTAAAAACCAAAGTCTTATTTTTTCTCCTACATTCCTTAAACATATATTATATAGACATATACAAATATATAGACACATATAACAATATATTAGACATGTATGTATATGATATACATATAATAGACATTATATATATGAGACATATATATAAACTGATTTAAAAGCTGTAATATCTGGTAGAGTTTTCAATGTAGGCAAACATAACACATTTATTTGCCAACTAGCACAGAAAGGCCTAGGGAAAAAGGGGTTTATATAATTGCAAGGTTTCTATATATTATGTGAAATGGCATGAAGTTAAGTAGACTGTAACTGGTTAGACATTAGGCATGTTGTAATCCCTAGAGCAACCAGTAACAAGTAATGCAGACATATAAGCAGAGCATCAACAGGTAAATTGAAAGGGAATACTAATAAACATTCCAAAAAAAAAAAAGAAAGAAAGAAGAAAAACAGGATAAGCAAAAACATAATAGCTTAAATTTAATCATTTCCATAATTCAATAAATGTTAATTGGCTTATATACTCCAATTAAAAGGCAGAGAACAGGTGAAAAAAACAAGACCCTAGTACATGCTGTCTCTAAGTTTATAAGACAAACACATTAAATATAAGGACACAGATAAGGTGAAAGTGACCAGATGGAAGACAGTATATGTAGCATGTAAACAGTAAGCATAAGGCAGCTGAAGTGGCTACTTCAGTATCAAACAAAAGAGATTTCAAGAAAAAGTATGATCAGAGATGAAGAAGGTTTCATAATGATAAGAGAAACTTACATAACAATTACAAATTTGTACACACATAATAACACAACTTTGAAGTACATGAGGCAAAAACTGGCTGAGTTAAACTGAGAAATGGACAAGTTCACAATCAGAATAGGTTTCACTGCCTCTCAACAACTGATAGAACTAGACAAAATATCAGTAAGACACGAAATCTACGCACCACCACTATTCTCAGGGGTCTGATTAATACCTGCGGAACAATACGTTCAGTAATTGCAGAATACACATTATTTTCAAGCATTAATGATGCATTTGTCAAAAGGTAGATCATACGCTGGCCCATAAAGAGTCCCAGTCAATTTAAAAGAATCTCATAAGGAGTAAATTCTCTAACCCTAAAATAATGAAAAACCAATAGTAAGATATCTAGGAAAGCCTCAAATATCAAATAACACACTTCCAAGTAATTATGATTCAAAAATGAAACAACAAAAGTGAGAAAATACTGGGAAGTACATGGCAAGGAAAATACAACCTATCAAAGTTATGGGATAGAACACAGTGCATAGCAGGAAACTTATGCCTTTACGTACTTCTGTTAGAAAGGAAGATCTAGAATCAGTGACTGAAAGTTCATCTTAAAAATTGCTAGAAAGGGGGCGCCTGGGTGGCTCAGTTGGTTAAGCGACTGCCTTCGGCTCAGGTCATGATCCTGGAGACCCAGGATCGAGCCCCACATCAGGCTCCCTGCTCGGCGGGAAGCCTGCTTTTCCCTCTCTCACTCCCCTTGCTTGTGTTCCCTCTCTGGCTGTATTTCTCTCTGTCAAATAAATAAATAAAATCTTTAAAAAAAAAAAAATTGCTAGAAAGAAAAGATCAAAGTAAACCCGAGCCAAGAAGAAGTGAATAGGAAACCGAAATTAACAAAATAGAAAAAAATTAAAAGGGCAAAAATTTAAAATCTAATTACAGTGATTTAAAAAAGGGAACAAAAATCACCAATATAATGAAATAGTTATTACCAAGATCCTATGAACATTAAAAAAGATTAGAAAACATTCTGCACCACTTTATGCCAACATATTTGACAATTTAGATGACATGGATAGATTTCTTGAAAAGTATAAATCAAAATTGAAACAAGAGGAGACAATATCAACATCCCTTTATCTACTGAATAAGTCTACTATATAAAGATTTTATTTATTTATTTATTTGAGAGAAAAAGCATGCATACGCTGGGGGAGGGCCAGAGGGAAAAGCAGACTCCCTGCTGAACAGAGAGCCTGATAAGGCGTTGGATCCCAAGATCCCATGATCATGATCTGAGCCAAAGGCAGATGCCTAACTGACTAAGCTACCCTAAATAAATCTGCTTTTCAAAACCTTCCCCAAAAGACACCAGGCCTAGATGGCTGATGAAGTCTGTCCACCATTAAGAATGAAATAACACAAATCCTACATCAACATATTTTTGCATAAAGAGGAATCACTACTTACTTGCTTCATTTTATGTTAGTATAAGCCTAACAGCAAAACCTAACAAAGACATTAGAAAACATTACAGACCAATCTTCATCATAAATTTAGGTGCAAAAGTCCTTAACAAAAGTATAGCAAGTCAAATTTGACAATACATTTTTTAAAAAAGATAGAAGATCATGACCAAGTAGAGTTTATCTCATGAATGAGAGGTTGGCCAAACATTTGAAAAATCAATGGAATGCACCATACTAACTGAAGGAAGAGCAATACAACATCATTTCAACATATCTGGAAAGAGCATTAGAAAAAGTTTCAACATCCATTCATGACAAAAAGCCTCAGCAAACTAGAATCACAGACAGTGCTTTCAAACAAAGGAGCATCAATGTGTCAACATATGTAATGGTAAAAGATGGGACTTGTTTCTCCTTGAGATGAGGAACAAGGCAAGTCTGCTAAATAACCTGAAAAAAATAACCTGAAATGGATCAAAACCAAAATGTAAAACCACAAAACTTCTAGAAAAAGCAGAATGTCTCTGTGACCCTGAGATAAAGGATTTGTAGAACACCCAAAGCACAAAACATGAAATGATAGATTAGACTTTGTCAAAACTAAAAACTTTTGGTTTTTGAAAAACACCATTAAAGAAAACGAAAAGGTGGGACGCCTGGGTGGCTCAGTCAAACATCCAACTCTTGACTTTGGCTTAGGTCATGATCTCAGGATCTGTGCCAGGCGCAGAGCCTGCTTAAGATTGTCCCTCTCCCTCTGCTCTTCCCCCACCTTGTGTGCACAGTCTAAAAAAAAAAAAAAAAAAGGCACTCCCTAACACATTTATTACATACAGGACATATCCAGAATATATAAAGAATTCTCAAAACTCCGACAATGCAATTTTTAAAAATGGGCAAGATATTTGGATAAGCACCTCACCAAAGGAGATGCATAAGTGAGTGGATCCACAAAATGATGCTTCACATTAGTCATTAGTTAAATGCAAATTGAAGTACAATGAGACACCACAACAACATATAGGCATACCTTGTTTTACTGTGCTTTATCGTGCGTCACAGATACCGTTTTTGTTTTGTTTTTAAAACAAATTGAAGGTTTGTGGCAAGTCTATCAGCACCATTTTTCCAACAGCATTTGTTCATTTGTGTCTGTGTCACATTTTGGTAATTCCGGTGATATTTTCAACTTTTTCATTACTATATTTGTTATGGTGATTTGGGATCAGTGATCTTTGATGTTACTATCATAGTTATTTTGGGGTGCCGTGAACTGCACCCACATAAGACAGTGAACTTAATCAACAAATGTGTTGTTCTCACTGCTCCACTGACCAGCCATTCCCCCATCCCTCCCCTGTTCCTTAGGCTTCCCCATTCCTTGAGACACAATAGAATTGAAATTCGGCCAATTCATAATCACACAATGACTTTTAAGTGTTCCAGTGAAAGGAAGAGTTCCACATTCTCACTTTAAGTCAAAAGCTAGACATGATTAAGCTTAGTGAGGAAGGCATGTGGAAAGCTGAAATTGGCTGAAAGCTCTCACATCAGTCAAGTTGTGAATGCAAAGAGAAATTCTTGGAGTAAATTAAAAGTGCTACTCCAGTGAATGTACAAATGATAAGAAAATGAAACGGCCGTATCGTTGATATGGAGAAAGATTGAGTGGTCTCGAGAGAAGATTAAACCAGCCATGACACTCTCCTAAGCCAAGGCCCCTGATCCAAAGCAAGGCCCTGAGTTGAGGCCCAATTCTAAGAAGGCCAAGAGAGGTGAGGAAGCTAGCAGAGGTTGGCATGAGGTTTAAGGAAAGAAGCTGTCTGCATAACAGAACAGTGCAAGGTGCAGCAGCAAATGCTGACATAGAAGCTAGAGCAAGTTATCCAGAATATCTAGCAAAGATCATTCATGAAGGTAGCTACACTAAGTAGATATTCACTTAAACTAAATAGACTTATATTGAAAAAAGATGGCATCTAGGACTTTCATAGCTAGACAGAAGTCAGTGCCTCACTTCAAGCTTCAAAGGACAGTCTGACTTGTTAGGGGCGAATGTAGCTGATGACTTAAGTTTGAAACCAGTGCTCACTGACTGTTCTGAAAATCCCAGGGTCCTTAAGAATCACACTAAATCTACTCTGCCTGTGCTCTATAAATGGAACAACAAGGCCAGGATGACAGCACATCTATTTACAACATGGCCTACTGGATATTTTAAGCCCACTGTTCAAACCTAGTGCTCAGAAAAACACCTTTTAAAAAATGTGTGCTCACTGACAGTGTACCTTGTCACCCAAGAACTCTGATGGAGATGTACAAAAAGATTAATGTTATTTTCATGCCTGCAAACACAACATCCATTCTGCAGCCCATGGATCAAGGAATAATTGTGACTTTCAATTCTTATTATTTAAGAAATACATTTTTGTAAGGCTATGGTTGCCAGAGATAGTGATTCTTCTGATGGCTCTGAGCAAAGGAAATTGAAAACTGACTTATGGAAAGAAAACTTTCCTTTCTATTTCAGTTCTAGGTGCCATTAAGAACATTTGTGTTTCATGGGAAGAGGTCAAAATATCAATATTAACAGACTGGAAAAAGTTGACTCCAGTCCTCATGGATGACTTTGAGAGGTTCAAGACTTGAGTGGAGGAAGTCACTGCAGATACAGTGGAAAGAGCACAAAAATTAGAATTAGCAGCAGAGCCTGAAGATGTGACTGAATCACTGCCATCTTGTGATAAAATTTTAATGGATGAGGAGATGCTTCTTATGGATGAGCAAAGAAAGTGGTTTCTTGAGATGATGAAGAATCTGCAAAGGTTGTTGACAAAAAAAGATTTAGAATATTACATAAACTGTGCTGATGAAGAAGCACAATGTTTGAGAGGCTTGAGTTCAATTTTGGAAGAAGTTTTATGGGTAAAATACTATGAAACAGGGGCGCCTGGGTGGCTCAGTTGGTTAAGCAACTGCCTTCGGCTCAGGTCATGATCCTGGAGACCCGGGATCGAGTCCCACATCAGGCTCCCTGCTCGGCGGGAAGCCTGCTCTCCCTCTCTCACTCCCCCTGCTTGTGTTCCCTCTCTGGCTGTGTTTCTCTCTGTCAAATAAATAAATAAAATATTAAAAAAAATACTATGAAACAGCATTGCGTGTTACGGAGAAACAAGTTCATGAACAGAAGAGTTTATTGATGCGCCAAACCTCACTGTTGTCTTAGTTTAAGAAGTTCCCAGAGTCACCTCCGCCTTCAGCAACCACCACCCTGCTCAGTCCGCAGCCAACCGCCTCAAGACAAGACCCTCCCCCAGCAAAAATAGGACAACTCAATGAAAGCTCAGATGATGGCTAACATTGTTTAACAATAAAGTATTTTAAAATTAAGGAAGGTACAATGCTTTTTCAGACATAATGCTATTGCAGCACACTTAAGAGACTATAGTATAAGCACAAACTTATTTTTTTTAAGAACAATTTTTATATGTACTGGGAAACCAAAAAATGTATTTAGCTGTTTCACTGCAATATTCACTTTGTGGTACTCTGAAACTGAACCATTATATGCACGAGATAGGTCTATATCACATGGGGAAAAATTTAAAAGGCTGCTATACCAACTATTGGCAAAGCTGTAAAAAACATTTGCATACACTGCTAGTGAGCTGGAAAATGGTATAACCATTTTGGAAAATGGTTTGGTAGGTACTTAAAAAATTAAATATGATCCAGCTATTCTAATTCCTTATTTACCCAACAGAAACAAAAACATACGTCCATCAGAATATCTAGCTTATGGGTTTATCTGTAATAACCAAAAATGGGGGGTCGAGACCCCCAAGTATCCATCAATAGGTAAATGGATGGATAAATAAATTACAGTATTTCTATATGGTGGAATACCACTGAGCAATGAAAAAGGATGAATTGTTGCTCTGTGAAGCGACCTTGGTGAATCTCAAACTCACGCCGGGTGAAATAAGCCAGGCAAAAAGAATCTGGGAACATACCGTACAATTTTATTTATATAAAGTGCTAGATGATTCAAATGAATCTATAGTTTCAAGAGTGTAGATTCAAGATTGCCTAAAGCCAGGGACAGAAGGATGGATTACAAAAGGCATGGGGAAATTTTTTTAAGAGATGGAAATGTTCATTATGTTGATTATGGTGATGGTTTATGTGTCTATGTATATTAAAAACGATCTAATTGTACATTTAAAATATGTGCAGCTTATTTCAATTATATCTTAGTAACATAGAACAGGAAAACTGAGGGAAGTGGGAAAAAAATAACTCAATACAAAAGTAATGGATTTATAAAACCTGGTTAATTTAAATTATATCCAAAATTTTAATTGACTTCTATTTAGTTACCAAGCATATTTTAATAAACATTAGATCTCCTGAAACAGTTTTTCGTATTTCTGCTGGTAAAGCACCAAGAAGTTATGTTTTATGAAGTGTCACACCTTTTGCAGGAACAGCATGAAATATTAATAAATTTAATTCTATCATAAAAGCTAAGAATGAATTCCACAATAGAAATAGACTCTATTAAGTGTATATAACAATGCACATCCAAGAGTTTGAAGGATGTTAAATTTGGTATGATGTCCTGCTTTGGAATTTAGGGCTAATATTCGTATATTGCTTCTTTGATAGTTTCATTTTTGTTTGCTGGTGTTTCTTTAGCAAATAGCTTTAGCTTCATTAAAATGTATTGTTGAAAATCAAAACTAAGAATTTTATGTGCATTAATTGGTCTCTGATGAACTGAGAAAAATTATTCGACTGTAATGGCAGGACACTCTGAAAATGCAGCCCACACAGTTTTAAGGCTCACTGCCCTGACATACGGAGTCCCCTAGGGAGGGTTAAAAGTAGAACTACATATAGCGAACAAGACATTTATGACACTGCTAACCACATTTGAAAGTGAACATATCTACAGTCAGAATGTTTGCTTTTCACAAGCACCCCAAATTATCCAGGCCTGATGTAACTTTGGCATGGAAGAATTTTAGTGTTAACTGCAGTGAGGCACTATAGGAATCTCACAAACTCATTCTCAGTAAGAATCGTGAATAAGGGATCTGGAAATGCTCAAGAGAGGGAAACTCAAAAGGAAAGACGGACATATTAACCACAGTGCAGGCCACTCTCTCACTATAGTTCACTGAGTATCCACTATGTTTACAGTGTAAGATAAACAGTAAACAAACATGAGACAGACCCCAAACTCCACCCTCTTCCCCTGCTGCAGACAAAATTCCCAAATAACTGCCATGGTGAGATAAGAAAAAAAATTTTTTTAATTGGTACCTTAGTTTTTCTATCTGTATTTTAGAAATCTCAACTGAGGTTTTCTATGGACAAAGAAGTCACAGAACACGAGTTCCCTGAAACCTATGAAAACATATAACTGTGATATATGCCTTCATGAGAAACCACAAAGTGGTTAACAGGTGTGGTTGACTATGAGTGCCCAAATTCCAGACTAGAAAGACTTTGGAATCCATCAAGTCTTTGACATCTACTGCAATACTTTCTGTTAACTACTTTATTTTAATTTACTGAGACAGCCTTTTGGAAGGCTGGTTATATTAATAGTCACTTAAATTTTTTGATGATAACCTAGAGCTTTAAATCAGTGTTGATGCTGCTCATGGAGGATGAAATTTGCCACAGAGAAAGAAACCGGCAGAAAACACGCCTCAGTCACCACCTTCTTTAAAAGCAACTTGGAATGTGTAACGTGGCAACGCAGATATTTTATACAGATCATATAATTTGTTCAGCCATTTTAGCCCCAAAGTGATGGTATATTTTACCTCATTTAGCAATGCTTTAAATAATTTTCTTAAATTGCAGTAATTATAGATTCACAAGACGTTGCAAAAACAGCTAGAGAAGATCCTGTGTGACTTATCACTCAGCTTTCTCCAATAAAGGAAGGTGTTTGTTCATCTTCCCTAACTGTAGTGCAATCGAGGCCAGCAAATGGACATCAGCACACCATGGTGAACGAAAGTACCAAGTATTTCTTTTTAACATTCAAAACCCTGAAGTAAGATAGACAGAAAAGTTCACACGCAAGCATGATGTGTCTTCACAGACCAGACACCCATGTAAGCAGCCCTCTGCCATGACATGGAACATTTCCAGCACTCCAGAATCACTCTTCCAGCCCACCTCCTCATGATTTCTAAGGCCACATGTTAGCACTGCTTTCACTGTCTTTGTAAACGTGGGAGTCATACTGCATATTGTCTTTTGTGTCTGCCTCTTCTCACTGAACATGTCTGAGGGATTCATCCCCACTGCCACACTGCAGTAGTAAATTGTGCATTGCAGTCTTTCGTTGTGTGAATGTACCGTCATATACCCATCCAATCTCCCGCTGCTGGGCATTTGGGTTGTTTACCATTTGGGGCTCTTGTGAGTCCGGTTTTTAAGACTATCCGAAGGCATGTTATGTGAATTCCTGTCGGCTGAGGACTGGAATCACAGGGTTGTGGGGTAGACGTTGGCTCAGTCTTAGTAGATAGTGCCACTTAGTTTTCCAGAGCGGGTAAAATTAATTTACACTCCCTCCAGCAATGTGTGAGAGCTCCACTGCTCCACATTGTTTCCATCTTACCCATTCTGGTGAAGATTTAGTGCATTTGGGGGAAAGATTTATAGTTAAACATGGAACGGAATACTGGTGGAGGAATCAAAGCAATAATTTTTCTCTAGATAATCAAGACTACCTGAAGTATTTTACAAAGCAAACAATCTAAAATTCCAACACTGTTCTTAAAATATATTCTTCTGTAATTAATGAAATCATCCTGAGTTGATGCTATGCCTGTTATTTTCCAAAAATGTCCCAGGTTATGAGTCACTGGGGATACATAAAATAGATTTTCAGGCATTCTGTCAGGTTTCCTGAAGGAGGATCTCTTTGGAAAGGCCTTGGAATCAATTCCTATGAAGCCCGAGAGGTTTTTTTATCATCAGGCAAGTCTGGAAAACATAGCTCTGTGGGCATCCTCTGACATTAACACCTGTTTAAAAGTGAATCTGAGTGGAAAATTACTCTTTTGGGGATTTCTTTGGAGAGTCTCAGCCCCAGACCGTTTCTGGATGTTGTCAATTTCTGTAACAACCTCAGAGGCAGACATTATCTGAAGTGTTAGATAGACTGAGGCCCAAGTACATTGCCCTAGGTCCTTGAGTAACACCAAAACTATCATAAAGGGTCATGTCCGAGAGACAGCCTTATTGGTACTTATCATCTTCCAAATAAATCGATGTTTATTACTGACTGTGTGACAATAAAGAGCATCCATAGTCAGAAAAGACTATGTAGTGTTGTCTAGGAGGAGGGACATGGAAGGTGGAATCATGGTGGGTGCAACTACGATGAGGACAACTCTGAGTAAAGTCCCATATCCTTTCTCCCCGCCTCCCTCCTCTGTAGCAGGCGGATGTCGCCCAGCGGTTGGGATGATGAAAATAAATTAAGACAAATAAAAGACATGAATACACGGCAGGAAATTAATGCATTTTTTTCCCTTTGTAATCTGTTTTTCCACCCTCCAGGTGCTTTATAACTGCTCCCCTGTAAGACTGACAACTGTTTTGTAAAATTCTCAGATTACCTGTACATTGCAAGCCAGCTTTTGCAAGAGAAGTGAATAATTAAAGGGAAAAAAAAAAAGGAAAAAAACACTGTTTAATTCGACACTTCCACATTTTTCCTTTCCTTTCATCTCTGTTGGTGGAAACCAACGGCCCCTATAACGTATGGCTGAAAATGATTATAAACAATAATTTGGAAAAATGCAGTAACAAGGAGTAACTTGAGGTAATAGAAAACTATAATTTTAAAATAAAGTTGAACTCTTCCAAAACTAGAGAACACTGCTCAGGGCTATATACAAACAGTTGTGTTTTTTGTTTTGTTTTGTTTTTAACAGTACCAAAACCACTTGAAAAAGCCAACATTTCAATTTGAGCCTTTCAGATGGCTTTCTAACATCAACATATTAAGTAGTCAAATGGCATTTATTCTGGAGATCAAAATGCTTCCAGCATCACATTTGACTTGTAAGAAAGCCTATGAAAACCTCTTTTATAAAAATAGATCTAATTCTGTATACTGAAAAGAAACCCACCATATTTGGGTTATATGGCCATGAAAGGCCCATTTAACACCATCTGCCAATTACTACATATAAAAAGTAATTAAGAAAGGCTTCTATTAGAAGAGGCCTCCTTCGGCTCTCTGTGGTTTGGTCCTTCTGATCTTAAACCTGGTGAAAACCTCTGGAAAACATTAGCACTTATTTGAGGAAGTAGAAGAGTCAGGCTTTTTATTTAGGAGAAAATTTGTAAATACTTATTTAGTGTCATACGTGTATTAAAATTCACCATAAAAACAAGAGTAGAGAAGCCATGATTAACAAACGTCCCTGCCAACGATCTTTGCTGTCTGAGGCAATCCCTTCACTCCTGTGCCTCAGTTTCCTCCACTCTAAAAGGTGGAGAGTGTCGCTGCCTACTTGCTAGGGCTGTCGGGAGTCCTGAAGTTGAATGCCTGGAACCGTGCCGGGGGCCACCCACGCTACATCGGCACTGACGATAGTTATTGGGGGTGCAGGGAACTTACGGGGCACTGTCACACCATAGTGCTGGGTGTCGCTGATGAGCAGCTTTCGTTTCAGTTCATTCAGACCTACTCCCACAGGACCTGAAAAACAGGAGAATATCAACACATTCCAAAAGAAAACACCACAAAAACACATCTATGATACACCTGGATCCCTGAGACAGACTGAGAACATGGATCCCAGTTGGCATTCCAAGTGAAGAGTATCTTGAAGTAAGCTGTACCTATGGGAAAGCTAGGTCTTTTGTTGCTTTTTTACTATGAAAATTTACATCCCTGCCTTTCCATTACAAAGGTGAGAAATATTGATATTTTCAGTGAAACATAAGCAGGAGTACCTGAGTATATCACCAAGTGATGGTGTCCGGGAAGAGCCTAAAAAAATATGTATGCCCCAAAAAGTCCAAGTGCAGAGTCTGGGCACCAGTCATTTCAATTCCAAATGTCTTTAGAGCTTAATAAAAGAACATCTTTGAACATTAATTTTATTTGAGAGTCAAATCTAATGATGTGGGGCGCCTGGGTGGCTCAGTTGGTTGGGCGACTGCCTTCGGCTCGGGTCATGATCCCAGAGACCCGGGATCGAGTCCCACATCGGGCTTCCTGCTCGGCAGGAAGCCTGCTTCTCCCTCTCTCACTCCCCCTGCTTGTGTTCCCTCTCTGGCTGTGTTTCTCTCTGTCAAATAAATAAAATCTTTAAAAAAAAAAAATCTAATGATGCATTTTAAATTTGCAAAACTGGGGTGCCTGGGTGGCTCAGTCATTAAGCCTCTACCTTCAACTCAGGTCATGATCCCAGAGTCTGGGGATTGAGCCCTGCATGGGGCTCCCTGCTCTGCAGGAAACCTGCTTCTCCCTCTCTAACTCTCTCTGTTGTGTTCCCTCTCTTGCTGTGTTTCTGTCAAATAAATAAATAAAATCTTTAAAAAATAATAAAATAAAATAAAATATAATAAATTTGCAAAACCATCCATCACATGTACCTTGGTCAAGGTAATTCTTCTGACACTATGTTTTTAGTGGGTCTTTATGTGTTGTGTTGAAAAACTGGCACAGGCCACAGGTGTTTAAATCAGTCAGTGTCTGCAGATTAAACCCCCACAATGGGCAAGGCATGCTGTAGATGCTGTGGAGAACAAAATTGAACTCTGCCTTCAAAGAAAGTAACCGGGTGGAGAGAGTCACACAAAATGCTGATGAGACTGGGGGAAAAACAAAAAGCAGTTTCAAGTAGGAGTCCAAAAACAAATAGAAGGTCACAAGCCTTGAATGGTTAGCGTCTCGCAACTCTGCATCAGGGTCCATTTCTTGGTGCGCACGCTAGGTAGAAGGCAAGCTGCAGGCCCAGACCGCCCTGGGTTAGAATCCCCCCTCCTCTCC
The DNA here is from genome assembly GCA_004023965.1 of Spilogale gracilis. Taxonomy (NCBI): domain Eukaryota; kingdom Metazoa; phylum Chordata; class Mammalia; order Carnivora; family Mephitidae; genus Spilogale; species Spilogale gracilis. The sequence goes on from PITA01022976.1 coordinate 22,042, forward strand.
TTCCCCTGGTGATGCTGGATGCCAGGGTCAAATGTGTTTGTTCCCCAATGCCAATTCACATGTTGGAACCCCAGTGCCCATGGCAGTAGTAGAAGGTGGGGCTTTTCTCAGGCACTTAGGTCATGAGGGTGGAGCCCTCGGGAAGGGGTCACAGTGCTCTTACTGAAAAGTTTCCATGGAGCTCCCTCCAGTTCTAGCACGTGAGGACACACCAGATGTGTGTGACCTGGCAGAGGCGCTCGCCTGGCTGTGCTGGCACCTTGACCACCAAGTGCCCAGCCTCCAGGACCATGAGAAGTCAATTCCTATTGCAGACAGGCCACCCCCGCTGTGGTATGTCTTTACAGCAGCCCAGGGGACAACATCATGGACAAAGTTAACGTCTTTGAGCCTCAGTCAGACTTCATGCTAATTCAGAAACTAATCACACTCCCTCTCTTGGGAGGAATCCATGAATCTAGGCATTCGTATTCATTCCCTTGCCTACTTCCTCTTCTGGGCTTTGAGAACAAGGTTTTATGTCGGACAATGAAGAACAGACAGGTGGATGGAGAAGAGAATGGTGGGCATCCTGGGTGGAGGCAAAAGTGTGAGTGAGGAGGAAGGTGGAGTTGGGCTGTGCTGCCCTTGTTTTAGGGCCCTGCCCTGCCCTCCCTTCTGGTCACTCACTAACACCTTCCATCCTTCCACGAACAGCTGTCAAGTAATAATCCCCTGGTGCTCAGCTCTCCCTTTTTACAGTAAATACTCTGTAATATCTTATTTATGCCCTGAACTGGAATTCAGAGCTAATGTGACACACTAGCCCTCCAAATTAATAAAATGCTCTCGCTGTAATAGATGAATGATACAAAAGTACTTATAATAAAACAATATGTATTTCAAACTGTAAATGCTTGGACATGGCTGGAAAACCTAAAGATGTCATATGTTTGCACCCACCTATGATAAGGTTGGATTTAAGAGTAATAAGCTCAGGAACTATTCTAAACAAGAAAGTATCTGAAAACAGAAGCCCAAAGGTGCAGGAAAATAGGAGAATAAAGACCAGCAACTGGGTAGAAAGGACAAAGGAAACTTTTTGGAATATGGTAAGGGCAAGGGGAAAGAGCCTTAGTTGAAATAGAGATAACAGGTCAAGACTATCAAAGTGAAGAAAATGACACTTTTGCAAATGACCGTCACTTTACATAAAAGTATAGTATAAAAACAAAGGCAGACCTCTTATCTTGAAACCCCACCCTACATTATCTGCTGGGTCCCTGAATGTCTATTACAAATATTTGAGAGAGAGTATATGGGATGCAGGTCGGACCTGTGTTCTACAGAAATGGCACGTCTACTACCTTCCTGGCCCACTCAGCCATTTTGACTTTAAAGAGTCAATGCCCATATGCTTCCCAGTGGGCAGTGCTGCCTCTCTCAAGAGTCACTGTTCTGAGACATTAGCCCCTGGCTCTTGTCATTCTCTGCACCTCAATTCCTGACATCGCCTTGGGCGGGCTTGGCATCCACGTGAACATCCCTTCAGGGTGCCGCCATGTGCACCAGCCTCCTCACTTGCCCCATACCTATTCACCAGCCACTTTAACCACCGAAAGCCAGAGGTCCTTCTAAGGAGCCGTTCTTGTCCTGTCACTCCCTTGCTTAACATTCTTGGAAATGAAGTTTCCAGAGGCTCTTCCTAAAAAGATTAAAATCGTCACATGGTTTACAAGGCTCCAGGTGACCTGGCCACCACCTCATCCTCCTGCCTCAAAGCATTTGCTTAGGTTCCCTCCTTCATCTGGAGCCCCAGTGAGTTCTGCTATGTCAGAGCATGGCTCAGATGGGGCCTCCTCAAGCAAGTCTGCAACACTGCCCTGACCCTGTCAATCATGTTTCTTATTTTTAGGTTTTCAGAGCATCCTGTATATCTTAAAAGTCGCAGTTCAACAACTGGGTAATACATGGCTTCGTGGCCTGACTTTCCCACTAGACAGAGCTGGAATCTTATTATGTCACTTACCAACCCCGTAAAGCAAGCCCTCAATAAAAATCTATGGAATGAATACAACTTCTAGTGTCACACCATCACCACCTTGAGCTCAGCAGAAGACTTCATCTACTCCAGAGAACACAGAGGCCAACAAGTGGAAAGGTCTTCAAAGTCCTTTCTAGAAACTTTTATATCTAAGCCCATCTAGATGCTTCTCAGCAGTTGTACTCTGTTACACCTTCTCTCAGGGATCGCGCTTCCTGAATCTTCACCTCTTAGAGCTAGCTCCTTCCTGTCAGCACTTACAATGACTGAATTCTCTCCTACCTTAAAACAGCAAACTTCCCTTTACCTTAAGATGTTCTTCAGCCACTGCTCCCTCCTGTCTCTGCCACCCTGGCTCTGGCTTCTGACACTTGTCACCAGCATCTCACATTCTGCCTCCACCGCATACAGAATCAAATAGAAATTCTCTGACAAGTTTATATAGATTGCATGTCATGAGCTACATCCGTGTCTCCAATTTTCATTCTTGCCACTCCCTCCCATGCCTGGCACACTCTGGCTACCTGAGGGTCCCCTGCTTCTGGAAATGTGGCAGGTTCTTCTTTATGTTGCCTGGGCCCCATCACATGCTGCCTGCTTTTGCAAGGACACTCCTGTCTTCTTCAGGTGGTTTTTTTGTTGTTTTTTGAGGGAGAGAGAAAAAGAGAGAAGGAGCAGGATGGGGGTGGGGGCAGGGTCAGAGGGAGAGTCTTTAAGCAGACTCCACACTGAGTACAGAGCCCAACAGGGGAGGTTGATCTCACAACCGTGAGATCATGACCTGAGCCAAAACCAAGAATCAGATGCTTAAGCAACTGAGCCCCCCAGGTGCTTCTACATGTGCTAATTTGTGTTTGTTGTTTCAGCTTAGATACACTTTAGGGAATCTGCCCATATACTTTAAATTTGGGTTTAGTACCAAATTCGTATGTTCCTTTTGCTCCCAATTCAAAGAACTAATCACACTATACTCTAATTGTCTGTTTACCTGTCTGTCCTCTAACAGACTGTGAGCTCTGTGACAAGGGGTGTCATCTATTTGTTCACCAGCTGGCAAATTGTGCGCACTCATTAGTTTGCTTTATTCGTTTTAATTATACTCAGTAATTATGCTGTTCTGGAGATAAAACTACTTGCTGAACGAACCCAAGGAATGGGAGCTAAACGTACTGAACAGCACTTGCATCTAGAATGCCTGGATATGATGGTGAGGGAACGTGCTCATAGTCCCTAAGAGGATTTGGTGAAGCTTACATTTGAACTTGGCTCTCTGGATCTTAAAATCCAAAGAAGCAGAGGGGAATGTGATGATTTGACTGTGGACCAGCAAGTTTCAGGGAAGGGAATCTACCCCCCACCTCTCAGAAGGCCTGCAGTGTAACTGAGGAGACAAGGTGAGGGTGCCCTTGGGAGTGCAGACGCGGCAAGGCAGAACTCGGGACCAGGAGAAGAAACGAGACTCGGAGACAGAGGAGGAAAGGGATGTAGCACTGACTAATGGGAGAGGCCAGCACCATGTGGGGTGCGCAGATCTGATCGACTCTGAAGGTACCAAAAACATTTAACGTGCTAAAACTTACTCTTTAATAGAAAACGAAACAGAAAAATAAGGAGTATTACAAATGGAGCTGTGTTCTCTGTACAAATGATGCAAACTCAGTCATATATGCTTGAAGAAAAAGAAACGAAAACTTAAAAAGAGCGTATCCGGGCCTGCCATGACCACTCCCAGCTCCAGCATCCAGGACTAAAAGGGTGACATGAATTTACTGGTTTTTTTTAGCAGGTCTCAGCTCTGGAGTGCTTTCCAGAGTGTGAGATACTTTACTGAGTGAGAGTCTAGCTTTTCGTTTTGTTTTTCCTTTTTTTCTTTTTTCTACTACCCCTGCCAAAAACCACAATGATTTATTGTAACTCTGGAGGAAAAAACTAGGTGTGTTTGAATTGGGGGGGGAGGGGAAGTATGCTGTCTCTAATAGGACACCCTGACATTTTGACTGTATTCAATTTTACTCCTTTATATAATCTCTTTGTGGTGAGCTTGCTTCACTGCACACTCACGGAACATGCCAAGAATTTTCGGTGGCAAATGATTTTATTTAAAAAAATTTTTACTAGATTTGAGGTCATCATCTTCAAAGGTGGGAGTTTCCTTACAAAAAAGGTTAAAATAGGGACACAGTTTACATTCATTATTATTATTATTATTATTATTATTATTATTATTATTTCAAGATTTTACTTATTTGTCAGGGAGAGAGTGTGTGAGAGGGAGCACAAGCAGGGAGAGCAGGAGGCAGGAGGAGAAACAGACTCCTCACTGAGCAGGGAGCCCGATGCAGAGCTCGATCCCAGAACCCTGGGATCCCGACCTGAGCTAAAGGCAGACGGCTTAACTGACTGAGCCACCCCGGCGCCCCTCAGTTTCCGTTATTCTTACTACAGAATTGTCCTGAGGGCCTCCAAACAGCATTTTCCCTGACTAGCTCTTGGATCAATCTGTCCTCCACATTGGTGAAGTTCTAGAACTGTTCTTTTTAGACCTTAACCTGAAAATCACCACCCAGCCCCACACCCTTGTTCTCCCGGGGCTAGGTGTAAGTTCACAGCACTTTGTGGTGGCTGCTTTGTATTTAGGATACAGCATCTATTTACACTGCAGACCGCTTTAGGGATGCAGTTAGGTTCACTCTGCAGCGGGAGAGACTCAGATCCCCTTCGAGAGAACAACTGTTACCACAACTGGTGAAACACACACATACATATATAAATTGGTTACCCTATAGTTTTGTTTTCAGTTGTGCTTGTTAATGCTTAAAGAGAAAGAAAGAAGATAATCTAAATAGCACATATTTAAATCACCGACAACAGGCTTTAGAAAAAGAAAAACAATGATGTTGACACACCGAGGTTTCTATGCGGCAGGCATGTGTTAAAAGGTTAACATACATCATTACTAATCCTCTAAAGATCCCTGTAAGAAAGAGATCACCATCTGCACTTTACCGACGAGAAAATGGACAATGAGAGGTGGAGGAATTTTCCTAAAGTTACACACATCTGAAGTCTGCCTCAACAGGTGTTCAAAAGCCTGTTGGACTCAAAAGGTCTGCATTCTTCCCATCCTGCCTTTCACCGTATCCAAAGAATATCAATAAAATACCAACTCGAGTAGCCAGTTATCCACTGTCTTATGCCTGTGGCCCATAGCTGCTCCACACCCTGGACAGTGAGGACTACCTGTGCTCATGGATTGCACAGAGACTCCAGCTACAAAAAGCAGAAATCAGGTCTGGGAATCTCAAAACTCATTCTGTGCAAAACCTCGGAAAAATCTGTATGAAATTTACTGAAAACAATGTATGCTAGGCCTGGCTAACATACACAGGCATGAGTGTCAGCATTCTGGATTGAGGACGAAGGAAATCAAATACAATGATGATAGGTAAGTCAAAGTCAAAAAAAGCACCTTAAAAAATCATTTGGGAGTTCATTAATCTGGAATTCAGGCAGTGAACTAAAGCTGATGTTTTGCTAGCTTGAAAGTAACATAGAAGCACGTTTCTATTCAAACCAAAATATGTATTTGTTTTATTATTTTTTTAGTTCCATAAGAATTTACAAAATCAGCTTTGTGTGCAAATGCAAGAAAGAATAAAGGCCATTAATTCCCATTAGTTGCTATTTTTGTAAAAACTGACAGTTAAGCTAACTAGAAATGCATATTTTTTTTTTACTTTTGTACATTTAAGTAGTAATTCCTTCCTGAAAGTAGGCAAATGTGTTGTGTGTAATTTTACATAAAGGTTCATTCATTTCAGCCAAAGAAATACAGCCCATTTAGGGAGTCTGTTTCTGTTTAAAACTTTACATTTAAAGAAATATTCACATTAAAATAAATGCAAAAATGACTTTATTTTTATCTGAATAAGTATTTTTTAAAAAAAATCTATATGCAAATTCTCAGTCTTTGTTTATGTGCACAGGAGAATTTACACATAAACACCTTTGCCCCAAATGACCTCTACCTCTGTTGACTATTCATTCATTATCCATGTAATTCTAAGATGCTGGATGTTTTCACTGTTGTATTTTCAGATTTTCTTCTTTTTATTCCACAGATTTGTGTAAGGATTTACGATTTGTAACAATCTTTATGGATGGAAAACAAGAAATATGTTTTTTATTACTATGCTAGCATGACGTACTTTTAAAATTAATTCATATGGCTGATGCACAAAAGTTTTTTGTTCTATAGACATGGCCCCCCAAAATACCTACTTTCTGAATATGAAACAGACATACACAATTAAAAATCAAAAAAAGCCAAAGGAGCAGAGAATGCATTAAAGAAAGAAAGTCAGTGCCCACAGTAGCACTCTGAAACTGTAGGTGCACTGAAAGAATGCTAGAAAATATGGGCATGGTGCTCTCATACAAAAAAAAAAAAAAAAATTATGTACATACTCTGTGGTATTGTACTCGAAGTTTCAACCATTTACTTATTTATATGTTAGTGCAGACTGGTAATGTATTCCTACTGTGAAAATTGTTTGACTGAAATCAATGAAATGTGATACATTTTATTTATTTATTTATTTATTTTTTGGGAAAGAGAGACAACACCTGAGCCGGGCGGAGGGGCAGAAGGAGAAGGAAAGAATTTTAAGCAGGCTGCATGTCCAGGACAGAGCCCAATGCGGGGCTCAATCTCAATCTCAAAACCCTCAGATACATGACCTGACCTGAATCAAGAGTTGGATCCTTAACTGACTGAGCCACCCAGGCGCCCCTGAGATGTGATAGTTTTGTTTTTTTTTTTTTAAAGACATAGTCTACCAAAACAAAAACAAAAACAAAAAACCTACAATAAAGTAAGTCTTATTTGTAAATGTCCAGTGTAGCATTTAGCTGTATTTTTTGTTAAGGCTGATGAGGATCAAAA
>PITA01022977.1:0-29189 GCA_004023965.1 Spilogale gracilis
CTCATGTCAGTGCTTCTATGATGGTAAACTATTGTAGAACCCCATAGGGTGATATGTGAAATGTAAACAAGTCACATAATATAAAATTATTACATCAGTAGCTTCATTCAGAAGTCCAAGTAAAATGTGCTTTTTACTTCATTGATGAACCCAATTATGGTAGATAGAACAAATAGGACTTCTGACATAAGAAGTCTAGAGAGGAACAGTTGTTGTAGTGGTTCAGTGGCTTAGCAAAATTAGGGTAAATATCTCTGCAATCACTCTCTTGAGCACAGACAAAATGAAATGACTGTGGCAGCTCCAGGAATCATGTCCGGGAAGAAAGCTTGATGGCTAAAGAGCACGTGAGCAACCTCTGGTGCTTTCTTTCTCCTTTTTTTAAATTGTGCTATAATTTATGTGTAGGAAAATGAACCATCTTAAACCTACCAATCAATTCATGTTGACAAATGTATACACAATACACAAATATGATCATCACATAAATCAACACACAGACTATTTCTGTCACCTTGAAAATTCCCTTGTGTGTCTTTCCAGCCAGTTACCTCACCAACCCAGAGGCGACCATACTTCTAATTTCTATTAGTAAAGCTTAGTTTTGCCTTGTTGAATTTCATAAAAATGAAACTGCATAATATGTACACTTGTTTGCATTTTTTCACTCAACATAATATTTTTGAGATTCTCCTATGTTATAAATATTAAGAGATTGGACCTTTTATTGCTGAATGGTATTCCATTGCCTGTTCCTTTTTAGTCAGAATACCAAAAACTTTCTAAGATACTTTCCTAGTAAATGTCTGCTTGCATCTTATGGGTCATATCTGGTCACATGGCTAGTCCTTGTTGCAAGGGAGGCTAGGAAAGTACTTGTTTTTCTAGCTTCTGTCATGGGAGACTACAAAGGAAGATCAGGTTGGGAATGGGTTTTGAGTAGCCAAACAACAACATCTGCTAAAATGAATTTGTAAATGTTGTGATGAAACTTAGATTTCATTATTTTTATTAAAAAGTGCTGGTTATCATATTCATCTTGTTTATATATTATTGTTTGAAATGCACAAAAAATTGCAGGGTAAATATAAGTTTAAATTGGAAAGAAACAGATGAATAAACAAATACATGTAAGGCAAGCAACTGTACAATTAAGAAAAGAATATTAAAATAAAATAAGGAAATTGTTTAAAAAAGAAAAGTAAAAATATAAAATTATGAAATGTGAATTGGAATACTAAAAAATGGTATTGTCCAAACTGCGCTATCCAATAAAGTAGCCACTAGCTGCACATGGCTATTTGAATTAAAATGAAAAACTTTAGCCCATCAGTTGCACTAGCCACATTTGAAGTATGCAATAACTACATGGCTACCATATTAGTGCAGATATAGATATGTTTTCAGTCACTGTGGAAAGTTCTGTGGGATAGCACTGCTCAAGATAGAAATAAATAATGATTATTTACCATCATTAGAATAGAATCTTAATTGATTAAGAGAACTATCAAAGAGTGGTGAGTTTTACTACAGGGTTTATTTAATATTTAAGTGAATATTAACAAGAGAGAGAGATAAAATATTCATTTTTTTCAGTAAATACTTATTGAGCACCCATCATGGGAGTATAGCAATGAACTTTGGGAGTATAGCAATGAACAAAATAAACAAAATCACTGTTTGGGGGACATTTCTGGCATGAGCTGGGAGAGAGACATAAAATACATGCTATCAGGTAATGACAGTGCCATGAAAAAAATGAAGCCAGCCAAGGAATGGAGGAGAACATTCTTATAGGGGGTTCAGGAAAGGCCTCTTCTTGTAACATAATTGTGCTGAGACCTGAAGGTATTAGAAAGTGAGAAGTCTGTCTACCCATAGAAAGAACATTCCAGACATTGGCAATATCTAGTTTGAAGACCCTGAGTTAGATAATGCTTGGTTTTTTTAAAGAAAGACCAAGGAGACCAGTGTGATTGGATCAGAGTAAGTAAGGCAGAGAGAGTAGATGAAATCAGAGACCAAATCTGATAGGCCTTATGAGGATTTGGTGTTTTACTCAGGATGATATGGAATGCAACTGAAGGGCTTGAGCAGAATGACATGATGTGACATATTTTATAAGGGTCAGTCTGGCTACTGTGTAGAGAATATACTGTGAGGAGGCAAAGGGAGAAATAGAGAGGCTAGTTTTATGACCTTAGCAAAAGTCAGGGTGAGAGATCATGGTGGCTTGGACCAGGGTGGTACTTGTGGAAGTACCACAAGTGGCAGGATTATGGATATATTTGAACACAATTTACATTGGTGGACTGAATAAGAATCATGAGAGAAAGACATGGGGCAAGAGTGACTCCATATTGTTGGTCTGAGGAACTCCTAAAGTAGGGTAATCATTCACTGGGAGATGGAAAACTGTTGGAACAGCAGGTTTTAGGCATACCTAAATGTGTATTGCATATTCAAATAGAATTATTATCAAATAAGTAATTAGATATTTGAAGTTGAAGTTCAAGAGAAGAGTCCATGCTGGAATTATAAGTAGGCAGCATATAGGTGGTATTTTAAGCAATGGCATCAAGTGAGATAGCCAAAGTAGTGAGTGGAAATAGAAGAAAGATCTGAGGACTGACCTTGGCCACTGCAACATTTAGAGGTCAGAAAAATAAGACGGAACCAAACTTGAGCAGTGGATTTGCCAACATGATGGCCATTGGTGACCTCAACAAGAGCAGTTTGGGTAGAGTTGTGGGGATGAAAGCCTGCTCCCCACCTCTAACCTCAGTAGTACAAAGGGTCTTAGGAAAGAATAGCTACCACTTAAGAGGATTGCAGGGAAACCAGTGCAGTAGGGGACAGTGAGTTTCAGGAGATCAAGAAGTGAAAGAAAAAGATCAGAGAAGAGGTTTCAGATATTTGGGCTTCTGCTGACTACACATGGTGAATTCTGCTGAAGGGCACATTGGAAAGATTTGATTTGAGAGATGAAAGAGAAATAGGGAAAGGAAGCAAAAGATGGGGGTTGTATTATAGAACATGTGAAAAGTTCTCTTGAGTTTTAATTTTTTTTAAGATTTTATTTATTTGACAGAGAGAAACACAGCCAGAGAGGGAACACAAGCAGGGGGAGAGAGGGAGAAGCAGGCTTCCTGCTGAGCAGGGAGCCTGATGTGGGACTCAATCCCGGGTCTCTGGGATCATGACCTGAGCCGAAGGCAGTCACTTAACCAATTGAGCCACCCAGGCGCCCCATTGAGTTTTAATTTTTTAAAAAGTGGGGAATTGAAGCCATTAGCTGGATAATTCAGTTATTTTCTCTATTCAAGTCTTCTGGATTATTGCATTAATTCTCATTTAGGTTGTATTACACAGATAAAACTTCAATAAATTATCAAGATTAAACATGATATTAAAGAGAGGGAATCAAAACTGTATATAGGCTCTGTAAATTTGTTGTTTCCACTACTTTCTCATCTCTATTTCCTAGGGGTTCCTATATGATTGCTACAGTAAATTGGATTAAAATAGGTAAAACAGAAATTATCACAACAAATTTATTGACAACAAATATGTTTTTCATTAACAGCAGGTAATTGGAAGAAAAGCAATCATGGAAAGTACAGCAATGCTGATAATAGAGTGTGTGATCTGTTTCTAGTTTTATGTCTTCACACCTAAGTTTTTTTTTTTTAAGATTTTATTTATTTGACAGAGAGAAACACAGGCAGAGAGGGAACACAAGCAGGGGGAGTGAGAGAGGGAGAAGCAGGCTTCCCACCGAGCAGGCAGCCCGATGTGGGGCTCGATCCCGGGTCTCCAGGATCATGACCTGAGCTGAAGGCAGTCGCCCAACCAACTGAGCCACCCAGGTGCCCCTAAGTTTTTTTTTATTATTATTATTGACTCCACTTGTCTAGGCAGGATTGAATTTCATTGATATGTAAATCAATATTCTCTATTCTATAATAATGCAAAACTAATCAAACATACATATCAGAAATGAGAACAAGTTTTGTAAAATCATTACTTTTCCAGTATATAGAACATAACATGCTTAAAAATATATTTATACAGGGTGCCTGGGTGATTCAGGGGGTTAAAGCCTCTGCCTTCAGCTCAGGTCATGATCTCAGGGTCCTGGGATGAAGGCCCGCAGGGGGCTTTCTGCTCAGCAGGGAGCCTGCTTCCTCCTCTTTCTCTGCCTGCCTCTCTGCCTACTTGTGATATCCCTCTTTGTCAAATAAATAAATAAAATCTTTAAAATAAAATTAAAAAATATATTTATACAAATGAGCTTCTTTAGAGCTGCTATTCAGGTATCATTATAAATAAAATGAAAATCAAATACTGATTGGCAACATGCTTGATCAAAGACTTTATAACCAATGCTAAATTATCATATTTTTATATTAAGCATTGGGAATGGAAATGTTTGAGGGTGATCTCCAACAGCCAAAATAAAAGCCTTTTGAATTATAAAATACATTCTTTGAATGTCACCTTTATTAGATTTTCACTGATGAGGATGTGTTTTACCAATTTGGTGTGTTTGAAATGATATTCGAGTATAGTTTTAATTTGTGTTTGTCTTATTATGAGCTAGGTCCAACATTTTCCCATACATTAAAGTACTATTTACATTTATTTTTCTGTAAACTGTTAATGTATTTGTCTGTTTTTCTAACCTAGATTATTTAACAATGATATTCCCATATTGAAATTATGTCATATGCACCATTTCCCCAAATTTAAATTATATAGCAATAGCTGTAATTAAAATGGTAAAAAAGGAAATGGTAATTTCATATGTGTGTTGGTACATATTTGGCATTATTTATATATAGAAGCTGTCTCAGTTTGTTTGGGTTATGTTAACAGAATACCATAAACTGTGTGGTTTATAAACAAGAGAAATTTGTTTCTCACAGCTTTGAGGGCTTAAAGTCTGAGATCAGGGTGCCAGCATGGCTGGGTTGTGGTGAGAACTTTCTCTGGGTTGCAGACTACCAACTTCTTATTGGATCCTCACGTGGCAAGAAACAAGGAGGGATCTTTCCAGTATCCAGGATCTCTTTTATAACGGCACTACTCCCATTCATGAGGGCTCCACCGTTGAGATCTAATCACCTATAAAATGTTCTACCTTCTAATACCATAACAGCAAGGGTAAGATTTCTACATATGAATTTGGGGGCAGGGTGGCAAATATTCAGGTATAGCATTGGTCTTGTCCTCAGACTACCTGTGTCACTGTCACAGTGGGCTGTTCATTAAATGTGCAGATTTCTGGGTCCCTTAGGTCTGGCTCATTCCTTCTCACCTAGCAATTTACATGTCTAATAAACATTCAATATAATTCATATGCATAGTAACACCCAATGTAATTCATAGGCACACTAAAGTTTGACAACCACTATAGTAGAAGGCATAAAGTCAAGAAAGCAGCAAGTGTGGATGGATGTCAAAAGAACGCTGGAATAGCAATACTTATATCAGACAATTAAAAAAATAATTTATTTTATTTTTTTCAGTGTTCCAAGATTCATGGTTTATGCCCCACACCCAGTGCTCCATGCAATATGTGCCCTCCTTAATACCCACCACCAGTCACACACCCCCTCCCCTCCCTTCCTAAACCCTCAGTTTGTTTCTCAGAGTCCAAAGTCTCTCATGCTTCATCTCCCCCTCTGATTTACCCCAGTTACATTTCCTTTCCTTCTCCCACTATCCTCCATGTTACTCCTTATGTTCCATGAGTAAGTGAAACCATATGATACTTGACTTTCTCTGCTTGGCTTATTTCACTCAGCATAATCTCCTCCAGTCCTGTCCATGTTGCTATAAAGGTTGGGTATTCATCCTTTCTGATGGAGGTGTAATATTCCATTGTATTTTCTTTATCCATTTGTCAGACAAACAATTTTAAACCAAAGCCTGTGACACGAGGTGATGAAAGGCACTGTAGCATAATAAAGGGGACTGTCAAACAAGAAGATCTAACAGAAAGTTTTATAGATTGCTACACACATACACATACGCATACACATACACAGGGGTATATGAACACATTCAGGATTACTTTATATACCTTCACAATCGTGAGTTCTGTTCCTTGTTTCTTGGATGAATGATGAGGGAATAGAAATTAATGTGGAAGAGTGCCTGGGTGACTCAGTCAGTTAGAGGTCTGACTCTTGATTTCACAGGCCAATGATCTCAGAGTCATTAGATTGAGTCCTGCATTGGGCTCCATGCTGAGCATAGAGTCGGCTTAAGATTCTCTCCTTCCCTCTCCCTCTGCTCCCCCATAAATACATAAATAAATCTTTAAAAAATAATGTAAAAATATATATTAATTCTGGAGATATAGAAAAAGTTCAAATATTTTATATTATTTTGCCCATTTTTTAATGGCATATAGCTTAATAGGTTTGTTAGGTTCCTTAAAAATGAGAAGAGAAGTTATACTCAGATCATCATTGGCAATAGAGTTTTTGTGCATGGATATCCTGGGATAGAAGGTACCCCAGGACATTATTTCTGAGTCATAGAGTTCCTCCAGGAACTTCCAGGACCGGGAAGTATGGCATGACAGGTCTCATGGAAAACTGGAATCATGCCTAATTCCTCTTAGTTAATGAGGTATTTTACTTTACAGAGGAGAGAATGTGATTAGGTCCATATACCACCATTCAAAATGCAATGCTAAAATTGCTTAGAATTTTATACCACACCAACTCACAGGAGGTCAGCCTCCTTTGTGCCCAGTGTTCACAGGAGTTCAAATGTTAGTAGCCCAGGATAAACAGGCTGGTTTCATTCAAATCCAATACAAGCCATAGCAACTCAGAGCAGTTTGCCTAAGAAGGACCTCATAAGCATAGTGGGTATGCAGCATTTTACAGACTCATGGTTAAAACAGAAGAGAAACTGAAAGATTAATTATTTAAAATTTCCTTTCATGGTTAAAATAAATGTATCTTGACCCTAAAAACTACATGGACCCTTGATACAACTCTTTTGGAAACTTATATAGTTTATATTCTTTACTTGGCAATATGGAAATCCTTGAAGATCTGAAATTAGTATGTATTCTATTTAGTAATCAATTGCAGTGTTTTGGATTACTGGCTTATAATTCCATCTTGATGGTAGTTACACCTTCTATTTTTCTAACACATCACTAAGTTCATTAGGCCACTTTATTTTTTTTAAGATTTTATTTATTTGACAAAGAGATAGAGAGCACAAGTAGGCAGAGCAGCAGGCAGAGGGAGAGGGAGAAGCAGGCTCTCTGCTGAGCAGGGAGCCCAACATGGAGCTCTATCCCAGGACCCTGAGATCATGACCTGAGCTGATGGCAGCCACTTAACTAACTGAGCCATTCAGGCACCCTACATTAGGCCACTTTAAACAAGTACTAGTTTCATAAGGCATGAATAATCCTTTGAAAGCTAAAATATTAAGTGAAAATGTCCTAAGTTTTATTTAGTACATTCATACTGATTTTGTTTGGAGAAGCAGGTTACCAAAATGGAATTAACACTTAGATCATGTCTGGGGCTAGGACATGGTAGGACTTTTCCTACCCAACCATGAAAAGTTGGGCAGGTTATTTAACCCCTCAGGCCTTTGTTTCTTATTCTATAAAATGTGGAAGATACATCACTATGCTTCCTCCTATTTTCTTTACTATATACCCTTCATCGCTTAATAAATAAAAATAATCATTTTTAGTTTTAGCATTTAATGTCTTTTTCTTCAGTTTAACTTAATTACAAGGGCCTATTCATCTTATCTGCAAAATAAGCTAAATTTTATGTCCCATAAATACTTGTCTTACGAAACCTGTAAATTGTATATGGATTTCTGGCATTGCTGGAAATGTAACTGCTGAGTCAACACATAGGGAACCCCTTGAACACCTTTCCAACTAGAGTGGGGAGTCAGTGAGGGAGAAGAATTGTAGTTAGGGGTTGTAGTAGAATTGGGGCAAATTATGGAAGGCTTTGAATAATGGATTTAGGAGTTTAAAGTTCATCTTACAGGCAGTAGAAAGTCATTTTATAGTGGAATGACTTCATGAAAGTTGCATCTTAGAAATCTGACATTTATAGGGAACAGAATGAAGTCAACGTACCAGCTTAGAGTCTTCTGAAGTTTTCAAAATATGGATAATGAGGGTCTAGTCTATTATGTTGACAGTGGAAAAGGAAAAGTTTAGGGGAATCAGTTAAAATACTGTGGGAAAGAAAACACAAAAGGACCTGTTTCTCTAGAGAAGAATACAAGATGTTTCCAAAATTTTAAGTTGAGGAGACTGGCAGAAAGTCATTAACTGAAATAGAGAAGTCTGGACGTGTTGCTGTTGGAGGGAGGATCTTGAGTATTGTTTTAGGCAATTTGAATGGCAAGTGATGGTGAGAAATATTCATTGGAAATGGTAACTGATACTGTATTCTAATTAGGGAAGAAGCAAAGCTGCGAAGATGGACAAAATGGTAAAACAATGAGGTAGATAATTACTATCTGGCTTAGCAGAAAAATTATAGATGAACGTTTTGTCTGAATAATTTTGGTCCAGGTTAGAAGATAACACAGTTTATTATCATATAATCTTATATCTGCATTCTTAGCATACTACTCTAGCCTTGGAAAAAAATGGAAGGAATCAATTAGTAAAATCCTCAGTATTTAGTTTCACAGTGCATGCTTTTGAAAACTGAGGAAGGTAGATACCTGTTTGGAAAGAGTCATTGCTGAGATATTTGAGAGAATCTGACTCATTTTAAATCTGACTCATTTTTAAATGGTTTGCATAAGAAAATACAGAATTCAGCAGTAGGTGAGGTGCCTTAAAGCATGGATTAAAATTCTAAAAGGCTATGTACCTCTTAAAGATTTGTGGACAACAGGGCGCCTGGGTGGCTCAGTGGTTTAAAGCCTCTGCCTTCGGCTCAGGTCATGATCCCGGAGACCCGGGATCGAGAGAGACCCGGGATCCGGGATCGAGTCCCACATCGGGCTCCCTGCTCAGCGGGAAGCCTGCTTCTCCCTCTCTCACTCCCCCTGCTTGTGTTCCCTCTCTCCTGTGTTTCTTTCTGTCAAATAAATAAATAAAATCTTAAAAAAAAAAAAAAGATTTGTGGACAAGGACACAATTGAATTGCAAACTGATACTTGACTCAGGCAAAAATTCCAGAAAGCCATATATTAAAACAAAACCAGAATTATAAGAGAAAAATATGTCTGCATTTAAATGAGAATGAGGTTAATAAATCAATCATGTAGTATTGTCCTTAAAATAGGTGTGACATGGGGTGCCTGGGTGGCTCAGTTGGGTAAGCGACAGCTTTCGGCTCAGGTCATGAGCCTGGAGACCGGGGATCGAGCCCCGCATCGGGCTCTCTGCTCGGCGGGAAGCCTGCTTCTCCCTCTCTCACTCCCTCTGCTTGTTTTCCCCCTTTGGCTGTGTTTCTCTCTGTCAAATAAATAAAATCTTTTAAAAATAAAGTTGGAAAAATGGTGCTGGTAGACTTGCTTGGCCTAGGGTTACCACAAACCTTCAAATAATTGTCAAAACACGTAGTATCTGTGAAGATCAATAAAATGGCTGTGCTGTGGGGAGGGTTGGAGAAAGCTTCTCAGAATATGGTTTAGCTATAATTAGAGCAGTTTCTTGTTTGCTCATCACAATAGGTACTCCTCATATGCTAGTTTGCTATCTTGCCAATTGTCTGCACTACAAACAATCCCCAATTTAAGATGGTTCACTTATGATTTTTTGACTTTACAATGATGTGAAAGTGATATGCATTCAGTAGAAACTGTACTTTGAATTTTGGATTTAGATCTTTTCCTGCTTTAGTGACATGCATTAGGAGACTTTCTCATGATGGCCACAAGCCACAGCTCTATTAGCCACTCTCTTATAGGGGTAAAAAGCTGATATACTTAGAGCTATTTTGTACCCTTACAACCATTCTTTTGGTACAGTGTTTCAATACATTATTCAATAAATTTTCACTTCAGTCTTGTATTCAATAAACAACATGAGATAGTCAACACTTTATTATAAATAGGCTTTGAGTTAGATGATTTCGCCCAGCTGTAGGCTAATAGAAGTGTTCTGAGCAAGTTTTTAAGGTAGGCTGTGCTAAGCTATTATGTTTGGTAGGTTAGGTGTATCAAATACATTTTCAATTTATGGTGGGTTTATTGGAATGTAACCTATCATAAGATATGTATTTAAATGGAAAATTGGAAAAAGTACCTTTAGAAATATTTAATTCCTCTTGGGAAACAGGTGTAGTGTAGTATTCATACTATTTAGTCAACACTAAAAGAAGTGTAGCTTTATTATGAGTTGTACAGATGTTATACAAGAGAATCACTTGAATGTAATTCCAATCAGTAATGACAAATAGATAGGATTTCTCTTTTCAATTCTGGTCCACTGGAAGTGACTTCCAGGGGCTCTTTGTTGAAAAGGATACTGACACTGAGTTTGTAGTCTGTAGGAAAGAGTTACAGATTGCTTTACAACTTGCATGAAAACCTCCAGTGACCTTCACCTTTCTAAATTCAGTGGCCATTTCTCAGGCCTTGTTTTACTTAACCTATTAGCAGCAGTTGCCACAGTTCATCACTATGAAGGCAATCAAAACCCTACATAATAAGAGAAATTTTGCCCCTCCCTTAACTACCTGGAAAAGTCTAAATTGGGGGTCTTTCCCAGAATTTGAGTTATTACAAGATATAAATTTTACCTGAATAACTTATCTGTATGGCAGGGAGAACATCTCATTACTAGACAACTTTTTTACTGCCTTGTAAATTGATGCCTCCCATTTGACACCCTAGGCCACATCCCATTCCTTAGCTCAGGATGGCATATGTACCTTATTCTACCTTTCTGTCTTTGAATCTGTCAGGTATGTGGGGCTCCCATAGATACAAAATTAAATGCAGTTCTCCCGTTAATCTGTTTATGTCAATTTAATTCTTAGGTCATCCAGAAGAACCTTTGTAGAGTAGAGGAAAATTTTCCTTCCTTGCATTAGCCACTGCACTGTCTCATTTGCTGAGTCCACTCCCCTTCCCTCCCTTTTAGAGTTGGAGTGCTCTGAGACTGAGTCATTGTATCACTTCTTTATCTAAACTGCTCCCCAGAGCAGCAAGGTTCAATAGGAAAATAACGTGAGCCACAAATACAAACCACATAGGTTATTTGAAATTTTCTAGTAGGTACATTAACAAAAAAGTAAAAAGAAACTGGTGAAAATCATATATATATTATTTAACCCAGTATACCTCAAATATTAGCATTTCAACATATAACCAGTATAAAATATATTCTTATATTAATATGAGGTATAAAATTATTATTTTTTCTATCAGGAAACATTATTGCTCTAAGTTTAAGAATTTTCACTGACAAAATCATCACTTTAAAAAAATCTCTCATATAGCCCTGCTTGGCTTCTCAATCTTGGTATTTGTAAAAACATCAGTACATTTCTCTTTAGTCCAGACAGTCATTCCATCCATGATTGATGGATCAGACTTAACCTCCAATTTCTGTACTTGGCTTTGACTTACGAAGCTCTTCAAGACTTTTTTTAATCCAGAAAGAGTGACTTTGTCTAAAGGAGATGGAGTGGTAACTATCCAAGTTACTCTTTTCCTGTGGACACTCATCATTAATATTAATGAGATCTTTTTTAAGTTCTTTAATTTTAATTATAAGTCTTTGAAATCCACTGTTACACTTACAACATACCTCAATTCAGACCAGCTGTGTTTTACAAGCTCAACAACCACATGTGGCTAAATGGCTCTGTCCTGGACAGCATGGCCCTAGATGATCTTAACCAAGCCCTTAACTTAAAATACCATCTATATGCTATTCTCAAATTTATATTTCTTGCTTGGACTGTCTCTTGAACTCTAGACTCAAAAGGTCTATGTGACATCAATTCTTGGATACCTAATATATGCCTCTAACTTATGTCCAAAACTGACTCTTAGTCTCCTCCAAATTTGTTCTTTGCTATCTCAGTTACAACCTTGACTCCTTTCTGTCTCAGACTTCACATACAACATACCACTACTGTGGCATTATTAATTGCACGTGCAAGATATATATAGAATCTGATTTATTACTACTACCATGGTCCAAACTCCCACTATCTCTTGTCTGGGTTATTGCAATAGCATCCAGACTAATACCCCACGGGCTATCCTTATAGCAGCAAATATCCTTTAACAACATAAGCCAGATCATGTCACTGATCTGCTCAACATTCTCCAATGGCTCCCTGTGTCACTGAGAGTAAAAGCCAAAGAAAGTCCTTCTAATGACCTTCAAAACTCTATAGGATCTGGCCTCCTATTACCTCTCTGACTTCATCTCCTATTCTCCTTCCTCACTGTATGCTAGCCACCTTTACTTCCTGCTTCTTTAATATGACAGTCATATTCTAGCTTCAGGGCCTTAAGACTCACCATATCCTCCCTTATCCCCGTGGTTCATTCTTTCATCTCTTTCAAGTCTTTGCTCAAATATCTTTTCAGGGAATGAATGAATGAATGAATGAATGATATGAATAGTTGCCATAAGGAGGCATCAGAGCACAAGTGCCACATGCCCTTCTAACAGAAGTCAACGCACAATTAACTTTCAACATTTATTGAGCATCTATTCTATATAAAACAGGTGTCTATGATTGGTCCGTCTTAGTGAAGGGAAAGGTTGAAATAATCTTGTTGCTTTAGAAGGTTTTTGAACATTTTTAGTACATGTTCAGGAACATGTCAGGAACAGCTGACTTCCCTTAGTCATTAAGAAAGTATATCTATTAACAAATATCTTGTCAGATAATTTAGGGTGTCCTCCTTTTGGCAATCAGATTCTAGAAACACAATCCCTTAATCCAGGCAGTATTTAAATCACTGAAATATTAGAACACCTGGTTGAAGTCCTAGTTTGACTCTTAGCTTGGTGGGTGACTAAATCATTTCTCCTTTTACTGGCTCAGTTCTTTTATTCCTCTGATAAAATGTTTCATCTATTGGGAATTCAGGTTAATATAACAGGTCAGGTGTTACAACTGGCACAAATACGTATGCATTGCAGTTTGAGAACAAAAAGTCTTTTTTAAAATCTAAGAATTTATAACTCAGAGCTCTTTAAATCTAGTCTTCAGGCAGTGGTAGACTTTAGATCTTTAGTCTTTTCATTTTTCAACCCTATTTTCATCAGCACCACTTCTATGATTGAACTCATAGCTTATTTTAGTTCACATCTGCTAGTTTGAGTCCAACCTAGCTCAAAACAGAGAAACAAGATCAGCGTGAGTAATCAACCTGAGACATTAACACATGTAGCTCACCGCAGAAATGGATTTAAGAGTAAGTGGGTGGGGAGGAAAAAAAAGTTCTGAGGGAAGAGATGAAAAATATTAAAATGACTCCATTCAATCTAACAGGTGTTATGGGGCACAAAACACTATGCTAGTCATTTTAGTAATGCCAAGATAAGCAAGACAGTCACTGCCATCAAGGAATCTAGAGTATGAGGTGAACTAACAAGTGGCGCATAAATTACTAAAATACCATGCAGAGTACATAAAGGAAATACGAGGGGAAAGAAAAAACCATTAAGGACATTTGAGCATGTCCGAAGCAGTCACATATATTGACTCACATATATTAACAACCCTTCCAAAACTTCCAGGTAAACTGAGGGAGGACACGTAATTTGTTCAAGGTCATTCAGGCTAGAAAGTGTATACTTGCCAACCCAGGTTCCAAAGCTTAAGCTCCTTTCAGAACATCATTGCTAAGAGGGAGATCCAAGGAGGAGTAGAAGAGTAAATTATGACTGGGTACGCCTAACTGCGGGGGGCGGGGAAAAGCTATTTGGGGCGGCGTGTGAGGTGGGCCTTGAAGGATGAGGGTGGGTGTGGGGAAAAGGGGGGGCCTTGAGTTGAAGGAGTAATGAGGGCTGTTGGCTGATCTCCCAAACTTCGACTGAAGGAGTCAATTGAGGTCGAAAAACTAACGTCCGGTGGGTCTTTTCCTCTGGGCTTTTCATCGGTCACCAACTTCGCGGTTAGGTATATATTACTTTTGTAACTTGAAAAATCTCAATGTTTTAAAGGCGGCCACTAAGTCTCTAACACGGTGGGTGGAATCCGACCGGCGGCCCCGGCACACCCCCTCTCTCCGAGCTCCTCAGCCAGGCCGCCACCTGGGGAGCGTGCGTCCCTGAGGAAGGGCGTTCACCCTCGCGAGTTCTTCTCTTGTGGGAGTCGGGGTCCCCGCCGGAGTAGCCCCAGTAAAAACCCGCGAGCCCAGCCGGGGCGGGGGGCGGTGCGCGGGGCGGGGCCGCGGGCGCACCTGCCCGGCGCGGCGGGGCTCGCGGCGGCTGCGCGGACCGACGTGCCCCCCCCCCAATCCCGCCTTGCCGTGTGTTTACGTGGAGACGAAGATGGCGGCGGCGGTGACGGCGTTCCCTGTGAGGCTGAGGAAGGCCAGCCAGTGAGCGCGGAGACTGCTTCCACGCCGGGCGGGGGGAGCGCCAGGCACGGCCCTGCTCCCTAGGCGGCGGATCTTGCGGTCCCACCTCTATAGGAATCGACCTTTCCTTTTTACCCCCGACCCTCTCCCTATCTTCCCCCAGCTTTCCCTTCAGAGGCCATGGAGGATGAGGAGAGACAGAAGAAACTGGAGGCCGGCAAAGCGAAGGTAAGAGAGCCGAAGGCGCTGGGGCCCGCGGCGGGAGGCGTTGTCTGGAAAGGGGTGGGAGAGGGCCTGGCGAGCGGAGATCGCAGCAACCCCGGTTTGCTGCCCCGGAGGGAGGTGCTTCAAGACCTGAATTTTCCCCTTGCCCTCTTCGCTCCTTTTTCCAATTGAAAAAAGCCTGGTGTTACTACCTAGCAGATGACACTTCCGTGATGATTGAATGCTGGTGTAGCTGCTTTTTTGTGAATGCTCAGATAAAACCCTTTCTTTACTGTATACATATAAGCTGGTATTCATTGCTTCTCAATCTCCAGTCTTTCACTGCTTTAGGAGGAGTTTTCCAGGGTAGTGCAGGCATTGTGCTTTTCAGGGTGGGGATTTAGGGCTTTTCTTTATTTAGTGGGAGATTTGTACGCCAATCATCAGCTTAGTTTTTTGGTGGCACGCTGGCACTCTTGGGTTGTGTGATTGGCCTGTGACAGCTGCTTTGGTGGTGGCTTCAGTGTGCCACAAGTGCCAGCTGTGAAGTTCGCGTTAGGGGCGTTTTTAGAAGCATAGCTTTGTATGTTTGTGTTTGGAGGTCTTTGTCGTGGCATGCGCTTTTGTATTGTGTGGAATGTTAGTGCACTCAGTGAATGGAACTGCGGGGGACGAAAGGTACCATATTCTAAGCAGCCTATAGAATTCCTGCTTCAAATAATTGAATTGTTATGTATGTCTCAGAGAGTAACTATTCTATGTCTGCATGAAAGAAAACCTGTAAAGCAAACAATACAGGACTATAAACAGGTATTACTGGACGTCGTGAAAAATTTGATGTAGACAAGATATAAATTAAATAGTAATTTCTTTTCAAAATTACATATTCGAGCGTATCTTCTAGGTGTTCTCAAAGGTCCCCTTCCTCCATTATGACGACGTTACCTTTTATAGATTATATTTTGTCTTATGAGAGATAATTGTTAGCAATCATACTTGGACCACAATTAAATTATAATATACTTAACCGTTTTTCTTTCTTCCTCTCCTTTCCTTCTTCCAAATAAAACGAATAAAGGAGGCAAGCTCCATGATTTCAGTAATCATTGAAGGGCCATACTGCAGAGATGCGGTTGTAGATGCTCAACACAAGTTTCTAAATGAGTATGCATGTACGCTAGCTTCATTATTTCTGAAATACAGTTGACTTTCCCACGAGTTCTTTCTATCCAAGATCAAAGCTTGAGTGCTTTTATGTTACCTAGTAGATTATTACTTTAAAATCTGTAAATGGTTGGAAACGGGGAATCAAGACATCTTCAGAAGCCCAAAGTTCCTTACATTTCTGCAACCTGAGCATCTCAGCAAGCTCTGAATCCAAGGAAATGGAGGTAGTGTGTGCCTCCTTTGGAAGGCATTAATGTTAGTTAGACATTTTGTTTCTTAATTCAGAGTTTGTATTGCCTGCCCCCAGAAGTATCTTTCCTAAAGATAATGCATGAAGCAGTCCTACAAAATATCCTTTACTTTGGGTAATACATAACAGGATTTATTTAATTGATTTGGCCAAAAAATTTGTGGGTATGTGTGTTTTTGTCTGTCCTTCAAAACTCTGCGTATGGGGTGAAAATCTTTTTCTTTAATATTCACTTTTATTGTAGAAGATTATTGTGTTCTAGAGTGGAGCCCAATTTTTGTAGTCAGAAATAAATCTCAGATTTATAAGGCAAGGTATGTTTCCTAGAACATTAGCTGTACAATCTAAAAACATGGAAACAGCATTCAAAGATAATATTAGAATAATTGTTTTCTAAACCACATCATATAAGTGCAATGGAATATTATTCAGGCATTGAGATTTTGAAGACCAATAGGAATATGGAAAATAGAATATGGAAAATAGAATGAAATGCAGCACCATCAAAATTAGTGTATACATAATCCATTCGTTTAAACTTGTGTGCTTTTAAATTAAGACTTAAACATTTTGTCCCATAAAGTCATTCAGCAAACCTTTATTGAACTGTTTTATACCAGCAGTTGGAAATTTAGAGGGAGTGTCGCTCTCTGTTCTCAAGCTGATCACAGTTTAGTAGGAGAGACAGACACTGGGTAATAAGTACAATAAGAGAAGAGGTACAGTAGAATTTGGGGTGAATTTTTTCATTTGTGAAAGTACATTAAATGCTGCTACCTTGTTTTTGAGACTACTTTACAAAGAAGACTCTTGGTATTAAATCAGCCAGTCATAGTGCCTACAACATAATTGGAAATCTGTTGTTGCTGGTATCAGAAATCTCTTAAACCGATCATTTCCAAAACTTCTTTAGAAACTTAGCTTTCTGGGGTGCCTGGGTGGCTCAGTTGGTTAAGTGACTGCCTTCGGCTCAGGACATGATCCCGGAGACCCGGGATCGGGCCCCACATCAGGCTCCCTGCTCGTCGGGAAGCCTGCTTCTCCCTCTCTCACTCCCCATGCTTATGTTCCCTCTCTGGCTGTGTTTCTCTCTGTCAAATAAATAAAATCTTTAAAAAAAAAAAAAAAAAGAGACTTAGCTTTCTGAATGTTTTCTCTGTTCACTGAACTTAATTATTGTATTTGATAACCTGGTTTTATGAATCATAACTTTTTAATTATCTTGGTGTTTGATAAGCTGATCATTGAAAAAAATTCCTTTTTGTATCTAGATTTTATAAATGATTATTTTTTATGGCTTGTATGCAGTGTATTATACTTTATAAATAGCAACCCAGATCTGCAATGATAGAATAATATGTAGCCATTAAAATAATGCTATAAAGACTTTTTGAGTTGAGAAAATGTCCAAAAATAATGCCAGCTTAATAAAAAGTTATATAAAAATATATATACATACCTATATATGAAGACATCTGAAAGAAAAGCACTACGATGTAAATGATGGGTGGTGGGTTATTGGCAGTTATTCAGTTTTTTTTACACTTTCAGTATTTTCCAAATTCTCTATGTCTTTTAGGATCAGTAAATAATGTTTTAAAATCATTTTTAAATACAGTAAAATCTTATCAAATACAGTATGATCATACTGTATGGTTATTAAAGAGAATTAAAAAATGAGGCACAGAAAAAGTAGGGTTCCTAAGAGCCCTCACTTTGGTGTAGTCCTGCAACTGTCATTCTTATTCCAGTGTTGCTTGTATTACATAGTTGGGGGAGCCTCTGTTAGACTTGCATTGACTTCCTTTCTGTTTTGTAGTTTTTTTTTCCTGCTATCTGTTCTCATTGCTATGGTCATTCTAGTCTTGCTTTGTTCCATCTCATCTGCCTCTTTCCCTAATTTGCTGTTTGAGATTTGCTGTGACTAGAAAACCCAGTCAGTTTGCTAGAATGGTTTATAAAAATCAGAGCTGAAGAAGTCTAGTGAGTGGGCTTTATAATAGTTTGGTTTTTCTGCTTGTTGTTTTTTTGGTTGCTGTTGAGTCCTCAGGTACTTCCTCAGTGTTAATGTAGCAAGAAGCCTGACCCTTGGAAATGTGAGACATTACTGCGTTATTAAGTAAATATATTCAGACCTGGGCTAACCCCATTTATTAGGTGCTAATGGGGATGGCACTACATAGGCTGTCTTTGTGTTAAACTACTTTAAATGACTTGTGAAATTATTTATACTGTTATATAAATTATTATAATATTAGTGAACAAAATTAGAGGACAATTGGGTGTTTAGTATTAATGTTACTACTCCTGTAAATTCACGTTGGGTATACTTAACATTCTATTCATGTAGCAGCATTTGGTAAAAACCAAAGTTTTGTACCAGCTGTTCAGCATTGTATACAGCTGACGTTATTTGTTGAATAATTAAAAATTTTGCCTGCTGCATTCAATAAGTAGTAATTATATGATTTTTATTTGTTTAGTGCGCATTTTCAGTTTGAAAAGTAGTACCAGTTGTATACAAAAAGGGGCAGAGCTGTGTGTTAGGTTATTGATAGCTGGACTTTCCAATTACTGTTTATACTCTGATAGATAAAGTTAGTTACAGCACAAAATGATTCTTCGCATATTTCAGATACACTGCTCCACCACTAAGAAAGTTGTTCTTCATCCTTGTTTCTTTAAAACTTTCTAGTTTTTGTTTGTTTGTTTTGTTTGTTTTTTGAGTACAATCTGTTCAGGGCTTGCACTCACAACCCCAGGATCAGGGGTTGCATACTCTGTCAGTGAGCCAGCCAGGCACCCCAAAACTTTCTAGCTTTTTATTCTTGTATGTAACATAGCTTACTTAGCTTCAGAGTGGATACAGGAGTTTGATACCTTCATCACCATTTTATTCCATCATCATTTATTCTAAGAGTTGTGCATTATGACTTAAAAACAAATTCATGACCTTCAGTCTTGGTTTTTAATAGCCTTAAGAGGGGATAATATGGAGGAAAGTATGGGCCGAATAGTCTTTTTAAAGTGTATAGTGAAGAAAGGGTTCTAAAGCAAATCCAGGAAATGGCAGGAAGTGGGTGAAAGAGCCATAAGATCCCAAGAAGAGAGACTTAGCAAAGAGGTCTGTGGTGTCCCATCAGTGAAACCGAAAGTCAAATTGAACACATGGAAGAGAGGAAGTGACAAAGATAGGCTATATCCAAGTGACTAGAATATGACAAGTTTGGGCAGGAATTTTCTTTTTTTTAATTTTATTTATTTGACAGAGAGAAACACAGCCAGAGAGGGAACACAAGCAGGGGGAGTGAGAGAGGGAGAAGCAGGCTTCCCGCCGAGCAGGGAGCCTGATGTGGGACCCGATCCCGGGTCTCCCGGATCATGACCTGAGCCGAAGGCAGTCGCCCAACCAACTGAGCCACCCAGGCGCCCCGGGGCAGGAATTATTTTTAAACAGAAACCCATCTTTATATATAAAGTTTGTTCGAAGAGCTAAAT
The DNA here is from genome assembly GCA_004023965.1 of Spilogale gracilis. NCBI lineage: Eukaryota > Metazoa > Chordata > Mammalia > Carnivora > Mephitidae > Spilogale > Spilogale gracilis. The sequence goes on from PITA01022977.1 coordinate 19,643, forward strand.
TATGACTGTAAAATATCCGTTATAGGCTACTAATTATTGAAATTAAGTAAATTTCTAATATAGAACTAGAAAAATTTCTCTTGGTAAATTGTTAAACACTAAATGATAAGGAACGTTATTTAAATTTCTTTATGATTCCACTAAAATTGAAATTTAGTCATTTCTTAAACTTTAATTTGGAAAAACTTCAGAATTTTAAAAGTTTATTTGTAGATGTTGTTTAGCATCTGGGGTACATACATGTGAGAACTTACAATATAGGTATGTGGCATAGTAGAAAGGACACTAGGATTTTGGAGACATTTATTTGCTTGTTTGTTCAGCTGACATTTTTGAACGCCTACAACTGCAATTATGGACTTTTACTTAGGCATTTATTTAAATTATCACAAATTCTGCACTTTATTGCCTATGGGAATGATCCTGTTGCAGGACATGAATCTCAACAGGTGTTTTGGAGAATAAATGAGATAGTGACTGAGAACTTTTTAAGTTCTGGTGCTAGATACTAAGAAGCTGTGATTTAAAAAAAAATATTTTAGTTATTTATTTGAGAGAGAGACAGTGAGAGAGAGTATGAGAGGGGAGAATGTCAGAGGGAGAAGCAGACTCTTCACGGAGCTGGGAGCCCAATGTGAGACTCGGTCCTGGGAGTCCGGGATCATGACCTAAGCTGAAGGCTGTGGCTTAATTAGCTGAGCCACCCAGGTGCCCCAGAAGCTGTTGATTTCTTAAACATGAGATGAAATTCACCTAACAAAATGTAAGCATCTAAAAATGAAAAATTCAGTGGCATTTAGTAAATACACAGTTTGCAACCACCGATGCCATCTAGTTCCAAAACAGTTTTATCATTGCAGAATAAAACCCTATACATTAAGCAGATACTTTTCATTCCTTCCTTGCCCCAGTCCCCAACTACCACCAGTCTGCTTTTTCAGGCTTGTTTTGTTTTAAGATTTTATTTATTTATTTGACAGAGAGAAACACAGCTAGAGAGGGAACACAAGCAGGGGGAGTGAGAGAGGGAGAAGCAAACTTCCTGCCTACTAGGGAGCCAGATGTGGGGCTCGATCCCAGGACTCTGGGATCATGACCTGAACCACCCAGGCCCCCCTCTACTTTCTGTTTCTATGAGTACCTACTCCAGATATTTCTTATAAAATGGAATCCTGTAATATTTGACCCTTACTGTCTGGCTTTTTTCATCCATGCATCCATACTTCATTCCTTTTTATGGCTGAATAATATTCCATTGCATGTAGCATTTACTGTACTTCGTTTGTTCATCCATTGATGGGAATTTGAGTTGTTCCCACTATTTGGCTATTATGAGTATTGCTGCTGTGAACATTCACATGAAAGTACCTGTATTCATTTTTCTTGAGTATATACCTAGGAGTGGAATTGCTGGATCACAAGGTAATTCTGTGTTTTTTGAGAAACTGCTGAACTGGATTTCCACAGCATCTGTACCATTTTACATGTCCATCAGCAGTGTATGAAGGTTCCAATTTCTCCATCTACTCACCAGCACTTCTTGTTTTCTTTTTTAATTATGGCTGTTCTAGTGGGTGAGAAGTGGTATCTCCTTGTATTTGGTTTGTGATTTCCTAGTGACTGAGGATGTTGAACATCTTTTCATGTACTTTTTGGCCATTTGTCTGTCTTGGGAGAAATGTCTATTTAAGTCCTTTGTCCATTTTTTAATTGGGTTATTACCAGTTGTTATATAATATTAGGTATTGTATGCATTTTTTTTCTATATGGAGGGACAAAGAGTGAGAAAACATGTGCTCAGGCAGACCAGGAGAGAGCGGTAGACAGAGATCATACATCTCAATAGGATTATCTCCCATCTTGCTTTTTTTTAAAGAAAGACTTCAGGGCTCTTCCAAAATTTAAACTATTGCTTTGAATAATAGGTCCAAAGTGAATTGATTAGAGCATGATAACAGAGGTTTGGTTTCTATGTAGGCCATTGAGTTATTTCATTCCATGGCCAGCTGTTTTACAAGTACATGCAGTTAGTTAAAGGGGCACCTGTTGGGTCTTTGGCTTGGTCACTACCAATCCATTTTCACTGTGGGAACAAAATAACTAGTCTTGGTCAGTACTAAAAAGGCCTGTCATTTTCATATGTGAGTATTTCACTAGAATAATGCATTTTTGTTGTTTTTTTGACTTCCCTTTTACTTCTAGTGTTTTTGTGGTAGTAGTCATCAAACTATTCTTAGGATACTTAATGCTTACCTTGTATGCTACATAAAGTTTTGGTTGCACATGGAGTTAGCACCATTCATTACAGAAGTTTTGCCTAAGCTATTTAATTAAATATGTAGATTCTTTTGTATCATGAAAAACTCCTTTATTCTCTGTTCATGAACAGTATAGTGTCTGTTTTAAGTTGCCATCTGTGGTGTACAGTTCACTTAGATTTTTCTATGGTCTAAGTCCTGCAAGCTTGCACCCCAATCCCGTTCATTTATTTTAAATTCAAAATCTGTCTCATACTTAGCCTTTTTCTTCTCATTCTAACACCATTTACTATCCAATAAAACGAGGCCCACTATACCTCACCTTCTATTTGGTTTCCCTGACACTCTCCTTAATCTTTCAGATTCAGCCAGTCACCACATTCTGCTAATTTTACTTTCTAAATATCTCTTGATTTATCCATACTTCTGTTCCTATCGCATTGTCGCTCACTTGGACAGTTGGAAGTTTGACTATGGGAGAAAGAAGATGAATTCGGTAGTAATGGTAGTTACCAGTTAAAGAATACTTTCTAATGCTAGGCTTTATGCTAAGAGTTTTATTTATTACCTCATTTAGTCCTTATAACTGTTCTAAGAGCTCTGGGTACTGTTGCTGTCCCTGCTTTATAGGAGGGGAAGCTGGTTAAGTAATTTGCACAGGTGTTGGGGCACCTGGGTGGCTCAGTTGGTTGGGCGACTGCCTTCCACTCAGGTCATGATCCTGGAGACCCGGGATCGAGTCCCACATGGGGCTCCCTGCTCGGTGGGAAGCCTGCTTCTCCCTCTCTCACTCCCCCTGCTTGTGTTCCCTCTCTGGCTGTGTTTCTCTCTGTCAAATAAATAAAATCTTTAAAAAAAAAAAAATTGCACAGGTGTAGTGGCAGAACAAGGATTTAAACCCAGTCTGTTTTCAGTCCTACACAGGCTCTTAAATCTTTGATCAGCATTTAGGAGGTAAGATTGAGAGGCCTTGGTGGTTGTTTGTAAAGGGTAAGGAAGATGTTTGTGTTTCCCGGAAATTCATATATTGAGATCCCAACCTCCAAGGTGATGGTGTTAGAGGTGGGGCCTTTGGGAGGTGATTAGGTAATGAGGGCAGAGCCTTCATGAATGTGATTAGTTCCCTTATAAAAAAGAGATCTCTTGCCCCTTCCATTCTGTGAGGTTATAGCAAAGAGATGACCATCTATGAACTAGAAAGTGGACCCTCACCAGATCCTAAATCTTTTGGCCCCTAATCTTCGACTTTAGCTTCCAGAACTATGACTAGACTTCAGAACTGTGAGAAATAGATTTCTTTATACACCACTAAGTCTATGATATTTTCAGCTAGTACTTATAAAGCACTTAGAATATTGTCAGACTTTGAAAAGTGTTCAAGAATATTAGTCACCATCTCCCTTCTCATGCTGGCACATAGAGGATCAAGCTACATAGCGGGAAATTAGATTGGAGAAATAGGCTGGGATCAGATAATGAGAAGCTATATGTATTATTTAAAGTAGTATGGATTTTATCCTAAAAGTAGCAGAAAACTGTTTGATATGTTTGACCTTTGAAGAGGTTATTCCTTTCCAAAAAATATATCCCATAGTCTGGTAAGTATGCTGCCACCAGGTGGCAGTTCTGTTATTACTATATAGATGAACTAGTTAAACCATTTGTGGCTCAGTCGTTGAGCACCTCTGCCTTCCACTCAGGTTATGGTCCTGGGGTTCTGGGATCGAGCCCCACATCAGGCTCTCTGCTCAGCGGGAAGCCTACTTCTTCCTCTCCCACTCCCTCCGCTTGTGTTCCCTCTCTCGCTGTCTCTCTCTGTCAAATAAATAAAATAAAATTAATTAATTAAAATAAAAAATTATAAAATATTGGTTTGATTAATATAGCCAAATGTAAATACAGATAGCCTAATTCTAGTAGGGCTTTTATATTATCATTTTAATTTAAGATTATTTGTTTATTTGAGAGAGTACATGAGCAGGGAGAGAGGCAGAAAGAAACAGAAAGGAGAGAGAATCTCTAGCAGACTCCCTCCTGAGTGAGGGGGTGATGGGCAACCTGGGGCTTGATCTTACAACCCTAAGATGGTGACCTGAGCCGCAGCCAAGAGTCAGATGCTTAACTCACTGAGCCACCCAGGCACCCTGGGCTTTTTTATTTTCAAAAACCGATTATTATTTAAGTGAAGGATAGAAAATAGAGGGTTATTGTAAAGATAGATTTCAGTGGAAGGTAAATGAAATATAGTTGGGCCTCATGGGAAACTGAAAAGGCATTTGGAATCAGTGCTGTTCTCTACATCATCTCTTATCTTTCACAATATCTGATACTACTCTTTTTGCATGTCAGCTTCCTTTGCCTGTACATCAGTTTTCACATGACCAAAAATTATGGAATGAGTCTCCAACATCTATCCTATTTAATGAGGTTGTTTCTCACTATATACACTTTCAATGTGTAGCCTACTTAAACAAACAAACAATCAAACAAAAACCCTACCTTTATACTTATTACCCAGTTTAAGAAATACGCACATTCAAATACATTTGAAAATCTAATCCCTGCTCCTTACCATCTGAGGTAACTACAGTTCTGAAGTTTGTTTATCATTGCTTTGCTTTTTTGTATCATATATATATACACACATATATATACATAAACACACACACTCACACATACCTACATACATACATATATACATACATATACACAGTACGTTGGGGATGCCTTGGTGGCTCTTTCAGTTGGCGTCTGCCTTCCGCTCAGGTCATGATTCCAGGGTCCTGGGATCGAGTCCTGCATTGGGCTCCTTGCTCAGTGGGGAGCCTGCTTCACCTTCTGCCTTCTGTTCTCCCTGACTGTGCAAGCTCTCTCTCTCTCTGACAAATAAATAATTACAATGTTAAAAAACAAAAACAAAATTTGTTGGTTTTTCTGTTTTTGAACTTAATGGTATCATGTTGCAAGCAGTCCTGAGTGATTTACCTTATGGTCAATATTATGTAGAGTGTTCACTCCTGCATAGTGTTCCATTATTAGAATTTGCCCCAGTACCAGTGAGCATTTGGGTTGTTTCCAGTTTTTTTGTTGTTACAAACATTGCTGCTCTGTTAGCTTTTGTCCGTCTTGTACTACCCAGCACATGCCAAGGGCTTAGATATGTGCAGGGATTGTGATTCCAAGGTCTGCTAGTTCTTGGGGAGTAGTGACGTGACTGTGTGAGGAAATTAGGTAGGAAGAGGAAATGAAGGGGAAAACAAATTGATATTTGTGTGTTTATTCTGTACCTTAGTACATCACATAAGTAATCTCTGACAGATGTCCTTCAGAGCTGCTGGACACTGGATACGTGACCCATCAAAGGATGGGCATTTGAACTGACCAGATGCAGCAGTTCTTCTATTATTACATTGAGAATTCCTGCAAAAAGAAGATACGTGTATCAGAAGAAATAATAATCTATAACCTGTGGCTTATAAATGAAACGCCAAGTGGTAAACTAGCAGATATGTATGTTGCTGAGAGTTAATATCTGTTACAGATATACCTTGGTTTAAGGGATCTCCTTTATAAGGAATGTATACTGTTTTTATTTCTTTATTTTAAAAGAGATTAAGCGTCATAATATGGAGAGAGTAGATAAGTTTGGGGCAAAGTGCTATTATTCTCACTGTTAGTAACTGAGGTGACAGTGAAATGAAACAGAGGTAGAAGGCATGTGAACAGTGAAGATGTAAGGACCTGTCATTGTTCGCAGTTAGATTTATGAGGTTTGGTAACCGTGTCTGGAGAGGCTGATGAAAGCGGCTAGATCCCAGGACAGCATATTCCTGGGGCTGTGCTTTTCTTTTTGGGATGAGATTTGTGGTAGATGTGTAGTTGTGTTATGTCCTTGAAAAAAAATAGTGATATTAACTTATAAGCCCATGATAATTTTATTGGCAGATATTCTTCACAGATCTGTGGGGGATGTAGGCAGTGAAGATTTTTCAAAAGAAGAAAACAATCACCCATAGTCTCCATCCACAAGTAATCACTGTTAGTTTGTTGATTCTTTTGTTTCTGTGTGTGTTAAACTTAACTCATACTCTATACAATTTTGGCTTCTTTTCCCCTGACTTTATGTTGAGAGCATTTTCTTACATTAAAATGTTTTTTGAAAACATTATTTTTGACAGTTACATAAGTTACATTGTATGGTTATGCAATAATGTAACCGTAGACCTGATGTATTATCTTTTTTAAAAAAAATATTTTAAATAATCTCTACACTGGGTGTGGAGCTTAAACTCACAACCCCATGATCAAGAGTCACCTGCTCTTCTGACTGAGCCAGACAGACACCCCCCCCTTTTTTTTAAGAAGCTATGCAGATGTTCTGAAGTTCTGAGGCATAATTCCTAAAATTATTGTTTAATGGTCCCTTTTTTACAAAAAATGAATTATCTTTTTTTATTCAGTAAATATTCATTGAGAATCTATGTGGAGGCACTCTTCTAGACTTAGAGTATTATATGGGCTTTGATTTTGATTAAAAATCCCTTCCCTCCTAGAGCTTAACATGTAGTTACTTGTGTTGAAATAAGTTAACTTCATATAATTAGTAACATGAGCCTAAAACAGTATTCTAATAATTTTATGTACTTACAGATTTGTTCTAAGCACTATAATTTTAAAAAATATTTTATTTATTTATTTGACAGAGACCACAAGTAGGCAGAGAGGCAGGCAGAGAGAGAGAGAGAGAGAGAGAGGAGGAGGAAGCAGGTTCCCTGCAGAGCAGAGAGTCCGATATGGGGCTCAATCCCAGGACCCTGAGATCATGACCTGAGCTGAAGGCAGAGGCTTAACCCACTGAGCCACCCAGGCACCCCTGTAATCATTCTAATTTGTATTCCCTATCTATCATCTTTTTTCATTTGGGATCGTTTAGTAATAGATACTGTTTATTGTTTTTGTATGGTTTTTGTTTGTGTTTATTTATTTTTTTTTTATAAGGGAGGGCAGAGGGTCAGAGAGAGGGTAGGAGAGAATCCCATGCAGGCCGCACACCCAGTGCAGAGACCAACACTGGACTCAATCCTACAGTCCTGACATTGTGACCTGAGCTAAAACCAAGAGCTAGAAGCTTAACCAACTGAGCCTCCCAGACACTCCTCAACATAGTTTTTTTTTTAAAAAGTGCTTATCACGTAAAATTCTAGCTTTTTCTCCTTTATAGTGGAGAGTAGGAAGAGGAGAAAGGTAGGGAAAAGTTGAAAACAGTTCTTCAAGAGAACCCTTAAAACTGGAAGAAGCCTTTATTTTTTAAAAATTTATTTGTTTGGGAGGGAGTGAGTGTGTGCATGCATGCATGCTAGCAGAGTGGGGCGGAGAGAGAGGGAGAGAATCTCCAGCAGACTCCCTGCTGAGCATGGAGCCTAATGCAGTGCTCGATCTCACGACCCTGAGATCATGACCTGAACTGAAAACAATAGTTGGGACACTTAATTGACTGAGCATCCAGGTGCCCCCAAACTGGAAGAAATCTTAACAAGTCCTTCTAATCAACCTCTTCATTATACAGTTGAAGAAATTGGGTTCTGCTGAGGTCAGGTGTCTTCAGTATCACAAAGCTAGCTTATTAGACTCTCTTGAGACATAGTGATGTGGTATTCTATTATATGTAATCCATATTCTTTTTGAAATATTACTTTCATTCAACAAATATTTGTGTCTACTATGTGCCATACAATGAAATGTGTTAAAATAGCAAAATGAAGATGATTCTTTAAAAGTGCAGAATCTGTTTTCTTCTTAAACATGAAGGTGTTCCAAAACTAATAAAAAATCTACATTGAATGAGATTATAGGCTATAAGTCAGACTGATGGCTCAGTAAAGTTCTGGTCTTTTCCATATCTGATATTTTTGGAGCTATTTGGCACTGTTATTTTCCAACAGTTTGTGATACTGTTGGAAAATATGGTTCAGAGCATCCTTAAAATGTTGCTTTTGTCTTCTTTGCTTTTCAGTTGCCCTACATAACAAATTTTCTTTGGGTCAACTGTTATAGTCTTTTTGTTTCCATAGTTAGGCCCCTGGAGTTTAGTGGTACAACATTCTTGTTCAGCATTCATTAAGGAGTATTAAAAAGGTTTAAAGGCAGCACTGACAAGTATGAATAGTCACTGTATTTGGAATTAATTAGGATTTATTAAATTTTCTCCAGTAAAAACATAGAAAATGGCTCAACTTACAGCTGTTTTTGGAAGCTAGAGAGACTAGATAACATTTTCAAAATATTTTACAGTGTTCTCTCTTGGGTATGTGTGTGTGCTGTTGTGGGTGTTTTTCCCCCAGTTCTTTGAAAAATAGTATTTGTTGGTTTGGTAATTTCATGTATTCATGACTTTGAACTTCATGTTCTAGTATTTGAAGAATAATGACAAATGAAGGGAAATAAATAATTCAGTGCATGGAACATAAATTGGTTTAGTGGGAAAAATACTGCATTTGGAGTCAGGTATTCTTTTTTTTTTTTTTTAAAGATTTTATTTATTTGACAGAGAGAAACATAGCCAGAGAGGGAACACAAGCGGGGGGGGGGGGTGAGAGAGGGAGAAGCAGGCTTCCCGCCGAGCAGAGAGCCCGATGTGGGACTCGATCCCGGGTCTCCGGGATCATGACCTGAGCCGAAGGCAGTCGCTTAACCAGCTGAGCCACCCAGGCGCCCCTGGAGTCAGGTATTCTTGTTCTATTTTGCCACTTAATTGATTATGATCTTAGGCAAGTACTCATATTTGTCTTCAAATTTCAGCTTCCATATTCTTTTTTCCAGTGGGATATTTCCTGACTGCTCCCAATATCCCCAACCAAATTAAATCTCTCTATTGTAGGGTTTCTCTAGTACCTATACTTTATCTTCAAGGCACTTTTTATTTCTTGAAATTATATATATATATACATATGTATATATATATGCATATTTTATTGTTACTAAAATTTTTTTTCCAGTGTTCCAAGATTCATTCCCCATTCCCCACACCCAGTGCTCCATGCTTTAGGTGTCCCCAGTACCCACCACCAGGCTCTCCCATCCCTTCACCCCCCTCCCTCCAAGTCCCTCAGTTTGTTTTTGTGTCCAAAGTCTCTGTTGTTTCGTTTCCCTCCCTAGATTACGCTAGTTCCCATTTACTTTCCTTCTCCCACTGTCCTCCAGTTTACCCCTCATGCACCGCAAGTAAGTGAAACCATGCGATACTTGACTTTCTCTTCTTGGCTTATTTCACTCAGCATAATCTCTTCCAG
>PITA01022978.1:0-29170 GCA_004023965.1 Spilogale gracilis
AAAAAAAAAAAAAGAAAGAAAGAAAGAGGGAGAAGCAGGCTTCCCGCCGAGCTGGGAGCCCGATGTGGGGCTCGATCCCGGGTCTCTGGGATCATGACCTGAGCCGAAGGCAGTCGCTTAACCAACTGAGCCACCCAGGTGCCCCCGAAAAAGGAATTTTTTTAATGAATGAAAACTATGAATGGAAAACTGTTTGTCAAAAATAGTAGGTAACTATGGAAATAAATAAAATAAATACAAGATACCATGACCTAAATGTTGCTATCCACATGAGGCTATGGGTCTCAGTTCTGCTTCCCTGATGTCTAAAAGGAGATTCTAGAGAATGAAGAAGGATAGAGATGTACACACACCAAAGAGACAACTTTCCCTTGATGTGGCTGGAAGGACACAGAATGGTGGAAAGTGAGTCACTGAGTCTTGCGACGCCTACTGTCTCACCCAGAATGATGTCTGAGCACCTGCAGTAGAGAATGTTCTCCCCCCTTGGGGTGGACCAGTGATGGGCAGCACCCGCCCCTTGCCCTCCCCAGGGGATTAATGGTGACTGGCTTCTTCCCATGGAGGGACTGGGTGTGTGACCCAGTTTGGGCCAATCAGGCATCAGGAGTTGTCTTCCAAGGCCTTGTGGGGACTCTTTTTGATATTGACTGATATTATTGGTTATTGATAATAATTGTCCTGACAGAAAGCTCTACTGACCACTGTCTTCCCATCCTGTTGTAGAGTTCTGGGAGGAGCTTGAGAAAGATGGCTGGGGTCCAGGACCTTGATTATGAAACCAATTCTGAACTCACCTGCAGGCTTCTAAAGTAAAAAATACATATTCTTACAGTTTAGGGAACTGGAGGTTGAGGTTTCTGTGCATCGCACCTGGAACCCATGTACAGTTAATACACTTGTCTCTTACTCATTCCCGGTCTCTTACTTCCTTCATCCTGTGATCCCGTGCGCTCCGCTAGCATAGTCTTCTTTCGCTGCCCTGTACAAAGCTCTTCCTTTTAGCTTCAAGAAGAGGGTGCAAGGAAGACTTATACGGGTTTAAAATCTCTTGGGATGAAACTCTGGTAAAACACAAATATCGCATGATGAATGGGAAAGACTTCCTTTAGGGTCTCGCATCAGTGTGGTTGTTGTATCTGCAGCAGGAGAGCAGCTCCTACAGTTGTCTCAAGTAACAGGGTTTAATACTGGAATTGGGCTGTGGGCGGAGCGGGAGGAGGGAAGGTCTGGAAGCCGCAGCGGGAGGATGGGAGGCAAAGTCCCCCCATGACCCCATCTTGAAACAATGGAAAAGACTGAGCTGCAGAAGTCTGAACGGATGTTTGAGCTTGTCCGGAGCACTGGGAGGCCGCCACACTTCCCTGCTTCCCAGTCATAATGGCTTTCACTCGTTTTTGTCTTGTTTGATTTCCTGTCTTTGGAAGAGATCTATGAAAAGTAGTCCTTAGGATTAGAAGGGAATAGGGGGTGATAAGTTGGCAAAAAGTCATCCAACACAGATCTGCAGGTACAAAGGGAGGGGGGAAAAAAACAAGTCTGGAGCCTTATTCCTTTCCTCCTTTATTTTATTTATTTTTTTTCCCCATAGCATATTGGGTAATCCTATGCACTGCTCACTGTCCTATTCTTGAGTTGTAGTTGCTATGAGCTGAGTCATCTTCTGCCCAAATTCATGTTGCAGTCATAATGCCCAGTGTGATGGCATTTGAGGGTGGGGTGTCTGGGAGGTCATTAGTTAGATGAGGTCATGAGGGTGGGGCTCTCATGATGGGGTTACTGCCCTTAGATGAAGGAGGACCGGAGAGTTTGTTCGTGCTCTTTCTCTTGCGGTGTAAAGATCCAGCAAGGAGTCAGCTATCTGCAGGTCAGGAAGAGAGCCAGAAGCTGAATGAACCAGAACCTCCCATTGCACTTGGTAAATACTTGCAGGGACCTTCTGTTTCCTTGGGACATGAACTCATCCTTTTGGAGGTGTCCCATGTTCCAAAGCCCATCTTCGTGCTTTCACACGCAAAATACTATGTGATCCTAAGCTAGGTGGGAGCTTGAAAAAAGTAAAATAAAAGAAACAAAACACTATACATCCTCTTTTTTTTTCTTCCTTACTTTTTTTTCCTAACCCTAGAAGTTAGATTTTTTGTGACATCGATTTCTCTCTAGATTCAGCAAAAGCTCACCAAGACATGTGAGGACTGTGGCGGTCAGCAACATCTTTGATGTTTATGGATTAAGTGTGATGGAATTTGGAGGTGTCACCTAATTCTGAATTTTTTCTCTATTTCTGCAGTGTCTGTTTCCACTGGCAGTGAGCTAGCTGTGCTGAGATAGCCCAGAGTCTACTAGGCTTAAATGCAAATTAACCAAGAGAAAATGCATACTCTGTTCAAGTAGAAAGGTGTTAATCAGACCTAGGCACCACTCCTAGTGCTCGAGAGAAGGAAATCGAGCACGATTCTGAAGCAGGGTTTCTGAATTTGCTTCGACAGTTTTACATTTTCACATTAGAGGCTCCTGCAGCAAATACCTGGATTTAGGTTCAGAGAAAACAGACAGAGAAGAGACACTGCAAATCCTGTTCTGTTGTGGAGGACACATCTTCCTGAATGTTGGGTGCTGTGAGGTTTCTGTCTTAGCAGATTCCTGAAACCAAAGAGCTGAGGGGACACACATATTAGAGGAGAAACACCTCCTAAATGGAATAGCTGAGAGTAGGAGGCTCCCGTCACTTACTGGATGCGTTCTGGATCTTTCACATGAGCCTATGATATTTGTCTTCCTGCAGCGTTGTGTCTGATACAAGGAACAGGTATGCCAGGGCGGTGCTCAGCAGACATTTCCCTGATTTCTTCCATCTTTTGGTACTGCTAGGCGGGGAGGGATCTGCCAGTCAGAGCTGGAAATAAATACCACACTCACCTGGGAAACAAAGGTGAAGAACAGGAAATAGAGACCTTTTTGCCTCAGAACAATAACTGTTGATAGACTTAAATGTGTCTGACTTGGGCAGAGACCTCCAGGTGCAGACATCTACCTGATATCATCGTGGGCAGAGACCTCCAGGTGCAGACATCTACCTGATATCATCGTGGGCAGAGACCTCCAGCTGCAGACATCTACCTGAAATCATCGTGGGAAGAGACCTCCAGATGCAGACATCTACCTGAAATCATCGTGGGCAGAGACCTCCAGCTGCAGACATCTACCTGAAATCATCAGGGGCAGAGACTTCCAGGTGCAGACATCTACCTGAAATTGTCATGGCTCCTAAGCAGCAAAGGGGAGCATGTTTAGCAGCTCAGCTAGTGAGAGATAAAGAGAGGGAGGGAGAGAGAGAGAGAGAGAGAGAGAGAGAGAGAGAGAGAGAGATGCTGGTAAAGCAGATGTCCTAAGCTCCTGGGTCTGTGTATTTTTAGTGCTCTGGAACTATTTGTGGGTATTGACAGATTGAAATTCATAGATCTCTCCAGCTCGCAGATATTGTGATATATTTCCAAAGTCCCCAAGTTAATTTATAACTGAAGATAGAATTTCAGTCACTTATTCTATACAGTTGGAAAGCCAGTCAGTGAATCCATCTGGGCTCCAAAGGGGCATTTTGAGGACACTTGCTGAGAATTGCAAATACTTCCAATACTGTTTCTCTCCCTATCTATAACCATGTCAAGAGGAGGCATCTGGGATTCGAGCTTCCCACATCTATATAACAGCATTCTCTCGATGTCATGGGCCCATAGCCTTCAGACGTGATTTTCTGATGGACCCTGCAGCGTAGGAAAGAAGGAATGGATGGATGGGGCAGGGATCTCAAATCTTGGGATTCATTCAAATTGATCAGCCTTAAGTGAAACAAGTTCATCAGAGAAAGGCAATTATTATATGATCTTATGCATACGTGGAATTTATGAAACAAAACAGAGGATCAGAGAGTATGGAAGGGAAAAATACGATGAAATCAGAAAGGGAGACCGACCATAAGAGACTCTTGATCATAAGAAACAGAGGGTTGCTGGAGCGGAGAGGGATGGGAGGGATGGGGTAAGTGGGTGATGGACATTCAGGAGAGCACATGATGTGATCAGAGCATTGGGGTGTTCTATGCCACTGATGAATCACTGAACTCTACCTCTGGAATTAATAATACAATATATGTTAATTAATTGACTTTAAATTAAAAAAGAAATAAATAATCAGCCCACGGAAATGACAAAGTTGTGACCGTGCCTTGATCTTTCCCATATGCTGGGTCTCATTCCCGGCTCTTCTGCTCTGGTCTGCGTGGCAGGGGCTGATCCTGGCAGAGCCCGGGTCCCAGGCTTCTGTACCCACGTCCGCATGAGTGTGACCTGCAGAGTCAGTGATGAAGGCGGGAAACTTCGGGTAGGGAAGCAAGCACGGCATTTCTCTTGGCACCTTCTTTCAAGTTTGGGGTCTTCCCAGCATTGGCTGTGCACTCTCGTGTCCATTTTCCCCCCACCTCCCCAAGGCTTTGACACCAGCTGGGAGATTTCCCACACCGGCTCTGGTTCTGGTTGTGGCCCGTCTTTCAGGGTTTGGACCACCTCCTCCTCCCAGACCCTGGGCTTGGTCCCGCCAGCCTTGACAGCTTTCTGGTGTTGTTGATCTCCAGTTTGCCTCAATTTGCTGTGGACCGAGCTCTGAGGGCACCTCCATAATTAGCTCCCATATAAAATGATCTCTGTTCAACTGTGTGGACAGATTCGCTTCTCCTGCTGGGACCCCATGAACACATTCCTGGCTGAGATGAGACGTTCATTGTGAAGAGTGGCAGCAATTATAAAAAAAAAAACAAATATGGAGTGGCTCATTTGGTTTTTCATCTAATGTTTATGCCTTGGTCATTCGCTTTGGGTCAAGCACGGAAGAGAAGTGAGTGAGACTCTGGTCCCCACTGGAAACACTCTTCGTCAGATGGGAAATGCAGTCATGAACCCAAGCAAGTCATAAAACATGTCGACGGCCAGTGGCCAGTGACAGGAGCGAAACCGAGCCTGTCCTCACTGGCCCATTGTCCGAAGTTGTTTATGAACAAAAGAGAAGTCACGCTAGATCCCACGTCACAAACGGGAGAATCACACGCAACACATATGGGTCACTATCACATGCAAATTGCTGAACGTGTAACAATCACTCATCTTGTTGAATTATGAGTATTAGGCATAAAAGGCACATGATGTATTCTGCACAGGCGAGGTCACCCTGGATGGCTGGAACAGAGGATCCACAGGGAGCAGGGGTGGGTGATGAAACTGGCTAGAGGGAGCCAGACGGTGGCCGGTCTTTGGGGTGATTGCTAAGCTCTTTCTCCAGTGGAATCTGGGAGCTAGAAAGGGTTTCAAACAGACGAGTGGCATGAACGTGTTAGTGACCCATAAGGCATCCCTTCATTACCACTTCCACAGCCAGGAAGGAGGAGGGCCTGGATGCAAGGAACTGTGTCCCCCTCCCTCCTGCCCACGCTGGGCAGCAAGGGCACATGCACATGGCGCTTCCAACAGTGACCCCGTGAGGTCAGGATCTCCTCTAGGCTCTGATACCTGCCAACCACCCCAGCCTGTCCCTCGTGGACAGCCTATCAGGGTTTGGACACTTTTGTAAACATCTGCTTCTTTCACTATTCTTAAAACTGCATTTTTTTTTCTCTCTGAAACTTTTTGTAAGCGTATACAGAATATCCTCACCTCTTGAGTTTTATAAACTCTTCACAGCCAGAAAAAATCCAGAGTGTTGCCAGAGCTCCAGAAGGCCCCGCAGGTCCCCTTCCTGTCACTAATTCCCCCAAAAGTCACCCAACTACCCTCCCTTCTAACGGTCCGTGACCCGACAGAAGAGTGAGCATATGGCTCAAACAGGCACATCATCGAGAGGCTAAGCGACCAGGAGAGCACGAAAGGCTCGTCAGCTTCCCCAGGGAATGCATGCAACGCCACCACACTTGCCAAGACGGCTAAGTGCACGGGAGGAAGACGCAGTGTTGGCAAGGGGTGCCACCCTCTGCTGATGGAAGTCAGTCTGTAAGGCCTCTTGACAAATTCTTCAGAAATACCTATATGGGCTTATCCCCGACTCCAGGGCATACATGCTCCCTCGGAATATGTACACAATCTCCAAGACTCACACCGTAGCCCCCAATAAGGAAGCATCCAAATGCACATGGACCATAGAACAGGTGGATGGATACGTTGTCTATTCCCTAAGTGCAAGACTGTGCAGCACTTACAAGGACCCAAACTGTTGTGTGCTGTCAAGGAGGGGTGCAAAGGCATCTGAGCCATGAACCAAGGAAGTGGGGCATCAAAGGAATCATGATATAGGATCGTATTTAAATGAATGCATGCATAAAGGAAATTTTATATCCCTACCAGAAATGGGAATAGGTCTCACTAATCTCTCTCTCATACACACACACACACACACACACACACCCCTTCTCCAAATAGGTAATGAATGCAAAACCATGTCAGTAGATTCCAGTTTGATCAACTGACAAAGGCTCCAGCCTGAGGCCACTTTTTATCCATTAAAAAAGTTTGCTTGTTATTAGAGAGGTGTTCAGAATGTATTAGCATCATACTGAGAATTTGTTTGAATGTAATGAAACACAAAGTAACAAGGTCTTTTCAAAACAGTAGGAACAAAGTCTTATCCGTGGGTAAAGAAAATGGATGAGCTCACATTTGATGCTGCGTGAGGCTTCTTCTTGGCCTTTCATTTCCCCATAAATTCTGTCCTAAAATGAGAAGTTACTACTTGCCGGAAGCCCATGTCTGGGAGCCACCGAGGAGGGGGCTCTAGGCAGGGATGTGGTCCGGACGACAAGTGTCGTCCTAACTTTTGGCTACTCTGCCTGTTGGATTTGCACACAGGTCTCTTCTCCCCTAAAATGGAAAGTTAGTAACACTCATCAGACTGTCATGTCTCTCTTCTAGTCTTCAATTTATCTTTTTCCTTTTTTTGTGTTGTTTCCCCCGTGTTTGGACCCCAAGAGTAAGCTTAGGGAAATTTCAAATTTTCAGTTTGAAAGCACTTCTAAAAACGAGGCCTTTAAAAATTCCCTCTGATAAAATAGCAGCGATTTCCATGACTGCTCCTTACTATTTATAGACCAGTCTGGGATGGGGTTTGGGGGTATCTCCTGGGAATGCCCTTTTCTATCTTGTATGGAGATGTGGTAATGGGGTGAGGAGTTTGCAGGTATAATCTGCAGCTTTAGGAACAGAACAAAGAGAAGAGTAACCTTCATCTTAATAAAACATGCTATGAATATATGATTTTGCAGAGGAAACTATAACTTGCTCAGATATCCCTTATCAACCCACAGACAAGTAGACTTGGGTCCGCTACTTAAAAAATAAAAATGATTCTCTTACCCTATGAGACCCCCATCATGGTGAGTGGATGGCTTATTGCAAGTGTTCAAATAAAGTGATAAATGAAAGAAAGAACAATGAGAATAGAAAGAATACAGGTGGGGCAGTTGGGGGGCTCAGTTGGTTAGGTGACCAACTCTTGTTTTCGGCTCAGGTCAATGTCTCAGGGTCGTGGGGTCAAGCCCTGCGTCAGGCTCCATGCTCAGTGGGGAGTCTGCTTGAGATTCTCTCCCTCCTCTCCCTCTGCCCCTCTTCCTGCTCTCTCAGTCTCTCTCAAATAATCAAATAAATCTTCAAAATAAAGGAAGGAAGGAAGGAAGGGAGGGATGGAGGAGGAGGTGGGAAGGAGAAGAAGAAAGGAACGGAAGGAAGGAAGGAAGGAAGGAAGGAAGGAAGGAAGTTAGTTCGTTCTATTTTTCATTTTTTAAGGAATTTCAACACTGTTTTCCAAAGTGGCTGCACCAACTTGCATTCCCACCAACAGAGTAAGAGGATTTCCCTTTCTCCATAGCCTCTCCAACACTTGTTATTTCCTGTCCTGTTAATTTTTGTCTTCTTAATTAACGTAGCTAACTGTCAACTTCAGGCCCAACCATCCACAACTCTGAGAGAGGAGGACAATTAAGGTGGGACCTTGTTCCCCCTAAGCAATCTATCTTCCCTCCTAGATAACGTTCTCCAGTCAACAACTGAACCTCTATATTGCATCCAGCAAAACGATCTCTTCACACCACTCCATTAATCACCTTGTCTGCATTTTGGGGCTGCTGGTCTAACCTCTCAGCCGCCTTCCCATCCCCAGCTGGATGTCCCTGCGTAAGGTTCTCCAAGATCACCATCAGTGCAAATGATAACGTCTGCCTGGGATGACATGTCGTCAATTTCTGGACAGCCAACTGGTGATTCGAGTATTCTGGAGAAGTAAAGTATGGCCATTTAAGACTCAAGGAAGGGGGCTTCCCAAACAGGACGAGAAGGAGACCCAAACGGTGCCTGGTGCCCAGCTGGGGAGTGGATGGCCCACCTTCAAGCCAGCTAGAGCAGTCACAAGACAGGGTGGCAGGGGATGGGGGAAAGGGGTGACCCTCTTCTTCTTAACAGGCAGCTTCCGTGGGGGACCCCCATGGGAGACCACGTATACCTTATATATCTACCTTACCCTTTCTCTTAGTCAGCTTGGACCCCTTGGATCCTGTCTCTGGAGCTGAATGCAATCGTGTCCAGCCCCTCCCTGTGTTTCTGCTTCATCCTCAAGCTTAGTTTCCTCATTTATAAAATAGACACAATAATAGCATCTGTTATTATTAGCACCCGCTATTAAATGTCTTAGTGCCTCGTGCTTGGATATGGCTTTGATTTGTAACTAAGTATCTAAGCACAGGCTTTTTCTTTATGATTTATTTGCAGCTTTCCTCTCTTGGTCCCTTCCCCCTTCTGCCCTGGTTTCTCTCCTTGCCACGGCATTGGGTCTCATGTATCAGCTCTAACCCCAAGTCCCCTGGACCTTAGCTCCCTATAGCTCACTGCTGCAGGGGTTCCAAAGGAGGAAGAATCTGCTTGTCCAGTCCTGGGTCCCACCTGAACACGAAGTGAAAATCATCTTAGTGGTCAGTTGTGCATTTTAGATCAAATGCATGCAAGCCAGTTGTAACATGACCTATTCCTAGAAATCCAGAATTTTAGCCACCTGGAAGGTCGGATGGACGGATTGGCTCTGCGTGTCCCTGGCAGGGTGGTCGGGCCCCCAGAGGCTGGGTGCAGACCCCTCCATTGCACACCCCAGGGCTGCGACTGCTGCATCCGCAGCCCCGTCCCGCAGCGCTGAAGCCCCCTCGGTGGCCTGACTGCCACCAGCGTGTGAGGTCTTGGAAGGGGTGATGCTCTCCCGGGCACAGGACTGGATGAAAGGTATTGATCACCCTGCAAATATCTGTTAAGTGAATGAGGAATCAACGAGTGAACAGATGTGTCCACGAAACCTACTCCAATAAAACAAGACTTGCTCAGGAGTGAAAGTGGGTCCCTTACGGGTGCCTCATTTTGGCTGCCATGGAGCTGTGCCCCTTGGATCTCCATAGGTTGCCCCTTAGCTACAAGGGTCTGGTGAGCTGGCAGTCTGCACCTGTCGCCCTCCGGGTCTGCCGTGCTTTTCCCTCTTCCCACGCAACCAGCCCACGGCTGAGCAAATCACGGCAGGGGCACAGTACTGGCCGGCTCTGGCCCAGGCCCAGGACTCTGCCAACAGGGCAGACTCTGCTCTGGGCCTCCCACCATGTGGGCTGAAACTTTCTCAGGTCCATTTCCAGCATTCTCTGCCCAAATTGGCTTCCTTCCACTTTGATTCCTCAGGTTTTGCCCTCCATAAACTGCTTGTACTCCTACCTCCCTCTCAACATCCACTTCCCAGAGAACCGAACTGATGAGATGCTCTAGCAATGACGTTTTGAAGAACAAAAATATTGGACAACACAGCAAGTCTGGAAGCCCAGCGGCTGTGGCCTCCTGGGAGCCACATGCCCATGTCCCGCTGGTTTGGGGAAGAATTATATGCAGATCAGAAGTGCTCCCAGCATGCTCCACTCCTCACCACCTACCTGGATCTCATGACTCCTGGTCACCTAAGTTTTCTACAGGAGATGGACTCTGACACTGTCTCTGAGCCAGTGATGAGATAGGGTCATTCCAGATTCCCTGAGGGCAGTGGCCAGGCACAGATACGATGGGGGACACAGGTCAGGTCAACGTTAATGCTTCCCCATGCTTGCTCTGGTCACTTTTCCAACCCTGGATGAGTCAGTCTAGTCTCGTTTAGGGAAATGGTTTTATTTGAATACAGTGTTAGAATCTGATTCCAGGACGAGCTTAGGATGGCCGCTATCTCCTTGTCTAGAGTCTAGCCAAGCTGCTGTGTCCTCTGTCTGAACTTGCCAGGGCTCCTCATATCTGGAAACTTGCAAAATTGAGTATTTGGCTAAAGGCTTTATTTCATCACATCTATTAATGAGCCTGAAGGAAGGAAATTAAAGTTGGATAAAACTGAAAACCCTTATTTTGCTAATGAGAGACATCTGTTTACTTCTTTTTTTGGTAAATGTACATTTGCTTAATAGGTACTTTAAAAAAAAAAAGAAAAGAAAAGAAACACCAAGCAAAGGGGTGCCATGACTTTGAAAAATTTATCAGAGGCACAGCCATTTGTTGTCATTAAATATACATCCAGTGAAGCTGCTGCTGTTTACGGGGAGGAGGAAGATGGAGGGAGGCCGGAGCAGGTTTAGGAGAAATTCAGGGCTTAGTGAGGTGTGTGTCTGTGAGAGGCGGAATGGCACCCCCAACAGACGGCCATGTCCCCAGGGCCTTACGTGCCAAGTGGGACTTCATAGATGTGATTAGGATTCTGGAGATTGGACAGTTATCCTGGTTTGTCCACATGGGACTAATAGAATCACAGAGGTCCTCATAAGGGCGAGGCGGAGAAGATGGGATCATCAAATCAAAGGTCCCAAAGAAGACAGAGCAAGAGCCCGGAATGCAGACAGTCTCTGAAACCTGGAAAAGACCCCAAAACTGATTCTCCCTGCATAGAGCCCTACCAACGCCAGGATTTTAGGGCTTGGGACCTCCAGAACTAGCAGATGATACATTGGTTTCCTAAGACTGCTGAGTTTATGGGGGTCTGTGATAGCAGCAATCGGGAGGGAATCCTATGTCTCAGCACGGGGCTCCCTGGATGCTGGCGAGGGGGCCCAGACTCCCACCGGGCGCTGGCAGAGGGGTAGTCAGAGCCATTCCCAGCAGGCCTGTGGGACAGGAGAGTAGCAAGCTCGCCAATGCGTCATGTCCACATCTGTCTTCTATAAAAGCTTGCTTGGGTTCAAGGAACTGAGGGACTCTCGTGGGCGCTGGAGTGGCCTGAGGACGTGGGCCAACACACTCCCGTTGGTGTTCATCTCTTATAAGTGACTCTGTGGATTTGCTGGATGACGTCCTTTGAGGGTTTCTTTTTTTTTTTAAGATTTTTATTTATTTATTTGACAGAGAGAAACACACCCAGAGAGGGAACACAAGCAGGGGGAGTGAGAGAGGGAGAAGCAGGCTTTCTTCCAAGCAGGGAGCCCGATGCGGGGCTCAATCCTAAGACCCCGGGATCATGACCTGAGCTGAAGGCAGATGCCCAATGATTGAGCCTCCCAGGTGCCCCTCCTTTGAGATTTAAAAGGAAAGTAATGTCCTATGAAACAGATCTTTTTTTTTTTTTTCCTGTGCATCAAAAACTGATGAAGAGCCCTTTCCCTCTCTTGCTCCCGTAATTCTGGGGCAAGAAATGGGCTCTTTGGGAAATTCAAGTTTTTTCCCACCGTCTGTGCTGTGGGTACCATATGCCAGCCCGGGTCCTCAGCCTCGCTTATTCATCTGGGCACTGGTCCCTGGGGAGTTGGGGACAGTTTCTGTCTACTCAGGATTTAAGGACATTGGCCATCTGCTATTTTTTTCCCAGAATTTCATGATATTCTATTTACTCAGTTTGATGCAAACAATTTCTTGAAAACAACAAAAGGGCACCAAGCCTGGGTCTAGGTCTGTGCTCGGGGCTGGGAACGCAGTGATACTCACAGCCGTGGTGGGAGGGAAGCCCCTTGGACTGGCAAAGTCCACTCTGTTTGGCATGGTCACTACTTCACTGGGGATGAATCTTTCGGAAGTTGTTCTATATTTCTAGCAACTTATCTTTGAAGGCTCCACTAGGTCAGACTGAATGTCTAGTACATTAGGCAACCTCAATATGACAAGACATCCTAAATTCACAGTAGGCTGTCTATCACCAGATTGCCATCAGCTCTTCCTGGCCATTGTTCATTGCTTATAATGAATTACAGATCTTAAAACTAAGGCATCCATTAGAGAGATAATAACTAACAGGAAGCTTTCTGTTGGGGTCTGTGTTTACGTGTGTGAATTCCCTTCCTGTCCCCCAGAGAGCTCCTGGTCTGGGTCTTGGTATGCAAATTCTAATTGTCATTCTGAGATCTTCGGAGCCTCTTTTCTTCCTGCACCAGGCAAAATCACTATTTCTTGATTACTGTCTATTATTCAGACACAGAGAGAGACAATTAGACGATCAATGACCTTGGCCTGGATAGAACATTAATTATCATGGGCGTAAATGCCAGAGTGCCTTCAGATACCATCAAAGAAATGATTGTTTTACTTTCAAGTACAAAGCTGTGGGAGAAAGAGGAGGAAAAGGAGGAGGAGAGGAAGAAGAGGAGGAAGAAGGAGAAGAGGAAGAAAAAGGAGAAGGAGAAGAGGAAAAAGAAGGAGAAGAAGAAGAAAAAGGAGGAGAAGGAGAAGAAGAAGAAAAAGGAGGAGAAGAAGAGGAAGAAGAGGAGGAAGAGGGAAAAGAGGAAGAAAAAGGAGGAGAAGGAGAAGAGGAAGAAGAAGGAGAAGAGGAAGAAGAAGGAGGAGGAGAAGAGGCAGAAGAGGAAAAAGAAGAAGGAGAAGAGAAGAGGAGGAAGAAGAAGAAGGTCCCTACAGTTCAACCACAGAGCTGGAATATGGCCAGGTCTAGGGAGTGGCTTTTTGAGACAAGGTATTCTAATGACTGAGGAAAGATGCTGGTGCTAACGTCCTTGTGATTTGTGCTTTTGATGTAAGGGCAAAGCTATGTGAAGATGCTGATCTTGAAAAGTCGGTTTTTGATCCATGAAGAAACTCGCTAAGGCTCCTGAATAAGACATACTTGATCTATGCAAACACAGTAAAATTTCTAGTTCTTACTTCAATTAGGGCCAAGTCCTGAGCATGTTCCCCTCCTTCTCTGAAACTCATCAGCTCGCATCAATAAACTGAGAGCTGGGTAAGATCCAGGTACCCCAAGGAAGGGGTGTCCTGGTCAAACTAAAGCTCTTGCACAATTAGTGCTGAGAGATTATGTGCCCTGTACCCCTTCTTGGAGTCTCGTGAGGTGTGATCAGATAGTAATGATTCTGAAAAGCCCTGCTGATTCTTCATTGGTTTGCCCACTTCTTTTGCAAATATTTGCCAGTCGTGTAAAAAAGGGTAAGTGAACATGTGCCCATGGTATAGTTATTTGCATCAGTTCAACCCCTGACTTCTCGTGCTGATCTGAACACAACTGCCACAGCTTGGAGGGACCACTGTCACCAAGGCTAACTCTCAAAGAGCGGTCATGCCAGCAAGTGGCAGTCACAAATGGAGTTGGATGGAGGGGGACTGAGCCCCTAGTGGCATTCTACCTACAGGAATTATTAAAAGACTGAATTTTCCAACAGCTTAGCCATCTGAAATGGAGTAGAATACCACTTTTATTAGTAGGAGAGTACATGCGCCATTTTTTTCTTATCACTATCATTCATTTAAGGGAATGAAAAATTTAAAAAAAAAAGGTTATGTCCATAAATATTGGAGCCAAACCTGATAAATCAGAACTCTTTTTAAAAATTCTCCCTCATGCTATTGTTCTGGGCAGGACTTTTCAATTGCTTGTTCCATATTTGGGATCTGAAAAAAATGTGTCTTCATCCCACTCTGGGTTTTTAGTGACCACATCCTTTTAAGATGAAATCCTAATTCAGGTAACTCCTGAATAATGGAGCATTCCAGGTTTTTCTCTTTTCTTTTTTCTTTAAAGGAGCGTTCTGTTGATGTCAACCTTGCATTCATTTGGACTGAATCCTCTTTGCTGTTTCCCTGTGTCTTCTCTGTCACTCATCCACGGGGGACATATTTGTACTCCTAAGTCAGGAACGATTTAGGAGTTTGGGAGACACAAAGCATTTGGGCCCTGGGCTCTGTAACAGTTCTCTGTGTGTTATAAATATCTAGAAAAGTAATATCAAAACCATCCTTAGAACACCAAGTTCTATGGGGTTCTGATGGACTGAGCAATGACCCAATGCAGCTGCCATCTGTCAGGAGAGCCTCTTTGTCTGGCTGTTGATATTGAATTTATGTTGCTGAACATAAAGTCATAAAAAGTCCCAGTCATACTGTTTTATCAAAGAGGTGTTTCTTTATTGGTCTCTCATGAGCCATTAAACTTCAAATTGGCATCAAATCATGGGGTAAGTGGGAAGGGCCGCTCAGTAACTGGACTTAATTATATCATCTGGTCCATTAGATGGCATTATCCGAAGTGATTTCCCGGATACATCTAAGGCATGTACCAAGTGGGAACTCTACCATCATACATTTGGGAAACTACTTAAACTACTCAAAATGTCTCTAGATCTTGTCAATTGGGAAATCAGTAAAGTGTATTTAGCAGTGAAACAGCTGTTCTTCTTGTTCTGGCATTAAGAAATCACTTGCAGAAAATGTATGTTCAATTAAAATCAGAGAGTTGCTTTTGTGGATCTCCCCTGGCAGGGCTGCCATGGACAGTAGCTCAGGTTGTTCACTGAGCAAGAGAATCCTGGTGAAGGGGCAAGAAAGGACTGAGAGTTAGTCCTCATTGTATACAATTGAGTAAAAGCTGGTTTCAAATTCCTTCCCAATCCTCCTATCCATAGGTAGGGTCTACGTCCTTGAATTTTAAATCTTGGTCTACTGTATAGGGGAAGTGACTCTGTTTCCATTTTTTGGCCTCGGCATGAAGAGGAGCTTCAACTGTGTCTTGCTGGAAACATCTGCTCTTGCTTTTGAGGGCTGCTCCCAGGGATGTAAATGCCCCAGCACAACCTGCTTGATTGAGGGAGTGAGTCAGCAAACATTTCTTCTAAAGGGTCACAGAGTTATATATTTTTGGCTTTGGGAGCCACTTATATATATTTTTTGTTGCTTCTTGTCCTCCCAGCCCTCTTCTTCCTCTTCCTCTGTCACCATAACTGTTCTCTTTTTCTCTCCCCACCTCTTACCCCTGCTTTCCTCTTCTCCTCTAAGCATTTAAATGTAAAAAAATAGGTAGACGCAGGAGTTAATTAGCCAGTAGCCATTAATTGCCAGAATAATGACAAAAAGAGATTTTTAACCACTGGGCACATGATGATATGATTACTTCTGGATCCCATGCTTTGTGTTTCCTGTCACTGAGACCAACCAGCAGCCCGGTAGAGTAAGACAATGTTACTATTACCATTTTGCACGTGGGAAAACTCAGGCTGAGAGAGGGAGTGAGTCCCCCAAGGTCTTGGAGCATACAAGTGATGGAGCCAGGATGGATACCCATCTCATTCAGATCCAGAGCCCATTAACCCCAGACATCAACTGACGTAAGTCCGAAATGGTCCTGGTCTGACTGCCACCACCACACACACAGAACTAGGGAGTAGAAGCTTAAACCAGTCAGCCCTAGTGTTTTCCTAGATTGTATTTGATCCCATTTTGGAAAACATTATTATCGACTGGATGGGCAACGTTTTTGCAGCTTTTCGAACTCCTGTGATAATTCTTCGTGCACGAGAGCTAGTAAGTGATTCGTATTTGGAGAACATTAGTGAGAACAATTGAACTAATAGTTTCAATTGGGAAAAAGGGTCAGTTACGAAGAGCCAGAGACTGTAGGAGAGAAACATTTTGGTGTCACGCATTCCGGGCTAATGTGATAGATGATTTGCTCTTTATGGCTTAACAGAGAGTAAAGTAAATTACCCATAAAAGCAAAGAAAAGATTTTCTCTAACAAAGAATGTATTAAATATGCAAATATTTGAATACATAATAGAACCGACAATAAAATGAGTTTGGTGAATTTCCTTGATGGAGGGTTTATAAGGTTGTTATAAAAATTTTGGATGGTTGCTTCATTTTTAAGGCTTTATTCTGTCGAATTCTGCAGCCTCTGCTTTTACTGATTCCCTCCATAATAGAGGTCATGATGGATTCTTAAACTCTGATGGCCAGAATTTGGGGGCTGCTGGAATTATCTTTTTAAATAAAATATATTTGGACCTTTCTTTTTTCCTTCCCTCCCTCTCTCCTTCCATCCAGCCTCCCTCCCTCCCTTCTTTCTTTCTCTCTCACCTTCTCTATTTCTTTTTTTTTTCTTTCTCACTCTCCCTCTCTCTCTTCCTCCCTTCTTTCCTGTCTTTCATTAGAAATAAGTGCTTTAATTACACTTGAGACCATCTTGCTCTGATTGGTAATGACTCTCATTCACAGGTGTCTTCCATGAATGCTAGCTGCAATAAGGCTAAGTCTTACAATATGAGCTGTTGAAATGTAATAGGCATAATTTTAGCCAAGGTAAGGCCTGCTTGTCTGCACGGGTGGCTTGATGGTCTGCTCCACATGGTCACACGGGGACCCAAGCCCCTCCCACTTCATGGCTCCTCCGTTGTCTACGACATTGGTCCTCTGTGTTGGCCAGCAGATGGGCAGATAGAGAGAGTGAGCAGCGGACACTGAATTGTCTCGATCGATCCCGGGAATGGCATACCCAGCTTCTTCCCACAGTCCGCTGGCTGCAACCCATTCCCATGATCTCGTCTAGCAGCCATGAGGACCGGGGAGTAGCTTTCACGCTTACATCCATGCAGAGAGGAGTTTCATTTTTCAAGATCCCTGTATGTTTTGCTGAGGCCCTTCACGGAGAATCCATCTTCTCCCTCTAGAATGCAGCAGTAAGCATCACAACAAACTCTCTTTACCAGAACCCCTGCCCTGAGGGGCCCCGGGGACTGAGCGACCTCGCGCTTGTGTAGGAGACCGGCACAGAGATCAGCCGCCTGAGACAGTAGACAGGTGCGATGCAAGGACTCTATTTTGTGCGTGCTCCCCATCAACATAAGATGCTGTCCGTTCCTTGATTTCCACAAGAGCCTCCTCCGCACGGGGAATTTTGTGAGCTTGGAGACTCTCCTGAAGCTGGGAGGCGGTTGGTGAGCTGAGAAGAAAGGAAGGGTTTCTCTGTGCGATGTGAACCTCGTTTGGACTGCACATGTCTACACCTGGTGTTAGCGTGCCTCTGTTTCTCCTCAGTCACGGAGACTTCCCCCACGACGGCCCGCCGGGTAGGGGAAAAGGAGAGGCGCATTCCTGGGAGGATTTTTGCTGTCTGCTCTTGAAGGACACAAATTTCACTATTGTTTTCACTCCTTTCATATTTTTTTCTCCTTTCATAACTTCTTCAGAGTTGTCTTTTTTTTCTTTTAAGATTTTATTTTTAAGCCATCACTACATATACCCAGCATGGGGCTTGAACTCATGACCTTGAGCTCAAGAGTCACTCACCCCACTGACAGAAATAGCCAAGTGTCCCAAAGTTGCCTTTTTTACCACTTTCTTTCTTATGGCTGAGAAACTTTATCTGCCATTTCTATCATTTTATTATTGAAATTTTATTTTATTTTATTATTGAAATTATTGAAATGACCTAAGTGTTCATCATTTTCCTGAAAGTGGTTTGACTGATGATCAGTCCCACCGCCAAGGATTGCCACATTCCTGGGGGACCAGGAGGGCTATCCAGGGGTTCCCCCACCTAGATTTCAACAGACCCAGAGAAGGGGCTCTCTGCAGAAACCCCGCTCCTCCCCCCAGCCCCCGGGGGCTATCTTCCAAATTTATTCTAGTTTGTTTCTTGATAATAGGCCACAGGGCAAAGCTCCACACCTTCCACCAGGTCACCCAGAGAGTGGGAGCCCCCCCCACATTCGTGCACCCCAACTTACCTGGACGCCTTGTTAGGATGGCATGGGTGAGCCCCACACCCCGTGTTTCCCACCCAGGGGGCCCGGGGTAGGGCCTGATGATCTGTCTTTCTAATACGTTCTCTAGAGATCCTTGTGGCTCAGGGGACCACACTCCAAGAACCACTGCATCAGAGAAGGGCCCTCAACACTTTGACTCGAGATCATAAGCCTTAAAGATGCTTTTGAAGAAGCCTGCTTGGGGACACTTTCTTTATACAAACGCTGTATTTTAGGCCTTGAAATAAACAGTGGAAAGCATAAAACAGACTACATGCCCAGTTGCCTCCGAAGGCCTCTTACCTGGGAAGCCGGCCTCTTAAATCGCCTACCTGAAGCGCCCCCCTTGCCGAGCCCCTTGGGACCGCCAACACAGGAGTGGGGTTGAGAGCTCAGGTCTGTGGAATAAGCTTGAGCTTGGGTCCTGCACCTGCTGGCGTGCGGCCAGCTGTCCCCCAGCCCTGCTCCCATTTTCTCCTCTATCTCTTATTTGTCCTGTCTGCTGATACCTTAAAAATAAAAACAGCTTACCACTTTTTTAGTGGCCCGGGAGGAACAGGCGAAAATCACTCTTTAAGTTCAAATCGCCATCCTCACCAAACACGGAACCCTGAATTTTTTTTCTAAAGTCTGCATTAGTTTAACTTCGTAGGCAACATGATAATTTAGTGCAAAATTCAACATGTTGGTATCACTCAATTCGCTTTAGAATTATTTTCAGGCCCGCAGAATTTATCATCAGCCTCTTGATTAGTACCGAGTGCTTTTTCCCCCTTTTAGTGCCTTCTATTCAGTGACACAAAGACATAAAAAGTCAGCACTGTCTACTTACGATGATGAAGTCACTTTGTCTCCCAGGTTGGGCACAGGTGGAAAGAAAGCCAAGATTTATGTAAAACACAATGAAAAAAAATTTTTTTAAAGCGCACGCAAGAAAATAATGATCTGTGACTTTCTCAGCCCAGTCTTGCAGCGGGAATGTTTCTCCCTCATGTCAATAA
Organism: Spilogale gracilis; assembly: GCA_004023965.1. Classification (NCBI taxonomy): domain Eukaryota; kingdom Metazoa; phylum Chordata; class Mammalia; order Carnivora; family Mephitidae; genus Spilogale; species Spilogale gracilis. Next base: position 19,041 of record PITA01022978.1, read on the forward strand.
ACTTCTAAGGCTTGGGGTCCCTCTGTAAGGTTGTCTCCCGTGGTCCAGTGGGCTGGGACAAGGGCAGGAGGAGGCATAAGTTTGCATGGCCGCCTTTTTTTTTTTTTTAAGATTTTATTTATTTATTGGACCGAGGGAAACACAGCTAGAGAGGGAACACAAGCAGGGGGAGTGAGAGCGGGAGAAGCAGTCTTCCCGCCGAGCAGGGAGCCCGATGTGGGACTCGATCCTGGGTCTCCGGGATCATGACCTGAGCCGAAGGCAGTCGCTTAACCAACTGAGCCACCCAGGCGCCCCTAGCCGCTTTTGAATTTATAGTGATCGGCTGGGCTTCCGGACCACCCTAACGTTGATTAATCCCTAGGTCTCAACATGCTACTTCTTGTAATGATTGATAGCCCAGACTGGAAGATAGGTAGCATTTACATTTTTTATACAGAACCAACCCATCAGGGAAATAATAGACAACACTGGCTGTGTGGCTTGAAAACCAAAACCTTCTTTTGACCTTGGCATTTCAAATGATGGCGGTGTGCTATGATTCCCTTTAACTTTTTCCTGACTATTTTTATTCCCATTTACTACTACTCTCCTATTAGCACTCCCCCAGTCTGTGTAGGATGATACTATTTCCATAAGATGGTCGGCTCCTGGTATAATTTCAAGGGTTAATGCTAAATACATCTCATGTAAATAATAATATTTTTTTGCTCTCAAGAGATCAAGAACAGCATTTTAGGAAAAACTCCTCTATTGCATTTTTAAAATATATTCTTTACTTGTAGGCATATTTTATAAAAAGAATAAGAGGGAGAGACAAAGAAAATGAACTGAAGCAGGGACAAATTATTATCAGATTGAGACCATTCATCTCTGTGACTTACATGGTAGACCTCTTTAATTTTATGTTCGCTATTTGATTTTCCCAAAGTCACACATTCTTATGCTCTGTCAACTTTGCCCTTTCCCTAAGGCTCTACCTTTATTATTATTTTTTCTAAGGATTACCTTTTGGGGGGCACCTGGGTGGCTCAGTCAATTGAACATGCAACTCTTGATCTCAGCTCAGGTCTTGATCTCAGGGTTGTGGGTTCAAATGCTGCGTTGGGCTCCACACCATGTAGTCTACTTTAAAAAAGCTACCTCTCTGTGCCTTACTAGAAAGACAAAGCTGTATCTTAAGTTTACAGCGATCGCTCATTGGGAGTGAAATGAAATACCGCATGTTAAGAGGAGCTAATAAAATCACACAGAAAGAAGACCAGTCACCCCCGATCTGGATCACATGAGCAAATGTGAGATGAGCCTACTCTCAGGACGCAGGGACCCGCGAAGCGATCGCGTTTGCGATGTCAAGTGTCCGGTGTTTGCAAGCATCCTCAGGCTGGGATGGGTAAGGTAGTCCAACCATCTGGCTGCTTGGGTGAAATTTACAGTTTTCATATGTACACATTTTTTAAGAGTGTCATAAAGACATTTCCAACCCTGCTCGCTCTTCTGGTTTTTCGAAGCAGCAAGAAAGGATACAAGAAATGAGATGGTACTTTTTAAATGACCTCTCTCTACACCAGAGCTGCCTGTGATTTATAATCCCGGAGCTCTGTTCTGGACCTAAGTTCTGGCATTTAATGCACGAGGGCTGCAGAGCCCCCCCCCCGAAGTTCTCAGGTAGTAAATTAATAGCTTTGTTCTTGTATCTATAGATAATACCTTGGAGTTCTGCATGGGGTTTCTCTTTCCTGGACTTTTTTAACTAAGCTCCATTTTTCCCCCATTGGGAATCTGTTCCTGGAGGCAGTCTCTAGAAGTTTCTGGACATGGTTTTCCACTTGTAAGCATGCTCTGAAATGCTATCAGATATGGAATCCCACATCTGTCAGGGAGAAGCCCCTTTCACACACATCTTGCTCTTGTTTAAAATAAAGGGCATAGGGAGGCAGGGCCTCCAAAGCCGTGGCTGACAGGCACTGGGACAGGAAGGGACCAATTGGTTCCACAACCAGAACAAAACATGTCTTTGTTTTGCAGAATATTCTATTTGTGTGTAGAGCTGAGGCTGGAGCTTCAGATCTTGAACTTGGCCCTTAGGAAAGAAAAACTGTTTCTCTGTCAGCACCCCATGGACTCCCCGGCAGCACCTGTTTTTATTTTTTTCAGCCAGGCTCTCATGCCACGGTAAGTGCACCTCAGTATCTTTTCACACCGAGGCTGGGGGCCAAGGTGGATGGGGGAGAGAATCGCTTCTGGGTTAAAAGCAAAGCAAAGACACCCCAAACAACAGCAAGCATCACGCCTCTGTGGCGAACTGTGGCAGCTAAGCAAAGAGAGGCCAGGTCCTATTGGAGAAGTGTACAACCTCTTCACTGTGGGCCACCCTGGTTCCGTGCATCTGACATTGCATTATGTTCTTTTGGAACATGGCAACTAATTTTAGCTCCTCTGTATTCTACCCTTCCAAAACGAGTTCTGCATTTTTGGTGTCTGAAGTTGAGCTCAATGGAGACATACCCATGTGTGTGTGTGTGTGTGTGTGTGTGTGTAAGTAAAATGTCATGACACGGGGGACACTGGTTATTTTGTCACTTTTGTGTGGGCATAGGGTTGGTCTGTGAAGCTACCTTCTATACCTACTCATTCCTTTTTATGTGAATTCCTACTGACAAGCTTTAAAAACAGTTTTGTGGTTTCTTTTTCCTTCTCTCTCTCTTTTTTTTAAAGTCTTTTTCCGGTCATTCTTCCTGCTCTGTGCTATCCCGTTATGCCCGGCACACTCCTTTGGAAGGGTCCCCAGCTCTGGTGTCTCATGTCACTCTGGCCTAGAAGACAGCTACCTTCTCATTTCCAGAGGGACTCAGGCTCCCTCGTCGTGGTCCCCCATGCCTAGCGCACAGCCGTACCACAGAAAGTGCCTATTTGATATTCATTTTATTATTTTTAAAGATTTTTATGTACTTATTTGAGAGAGAGAGAGACAGAGCACAACCTTGGGATGGGGGTGGGCAGAGGAAGAAAGAGAAGCAGACTCCCCTCCGAGCAGGGAGCCCGATGTGGGACTCGATCCCAGGACCCTGAGATCATGACCTGAGCCAAAGGCAGAAGCTTCACCAACTGAGCCACCCAGGAGCCCCTGATACTCATTATAGGCATGAATAACCAAAGTTGCCATGGTTGGTGCAAAGGAGGAGGCAGCCATTCCTAGAATCCAAAGGGCTCCCATTCTCCCGAGCACAGATATGAACTCGTCGACTCCCTGGGTTTATTATGCCTTTAAGGGGCTTTAATCTTCCTAACGTTTGGGCCTGTCACTTGTGGAACGCAGCACCGCACATCAGAGACATCAGTCTGGTTTGCTCAGGAACTCTTACCCATTCATTCGGGGGGATCCTCCAGCCCTCTCCTTTAGATGGGTCTTCTAGACAGATCTGTGTTGACCTCTTGTTGGGAAATCTCCCATCTGGCGTGCCACCTGGGGTTTGCTGACCCTCGGAGGCTGCGAAATCAGGCAGGCATGCGCCCTGTGCACTCTGCCTTCTCACTCTCGGTTTCCTCCCCTTTCCAGATATCCCCTGAGCCTGGGGCAGCCTCACCTGCAAGCACGTGACTTCGTTTGTATGACCAAAGGAACAGGGCTGCCCTTGATTGGTCACTTGCCTGACACAGGTGTGGAGGCTGCGGTCAGCACGCTGGGAGTCAAGTGCTGGCTTTCTTCTGTACCCTTCTGTGCCCTGGGCATCATCTCTTGGAGAGACAAAGGGCTTACATTCTGAGGAGGAAGTTCACAGGTTGGCTTGCTCATTCTTTTCCACTCATTGGAGAATGACTCTTTCATATGAATAACTATATTATGGAAAATAGACCCAGGTGTCTATTTTCGCAGTGGTAAGACACTTTAGGAGAGCAATTTGCATTGCCAAAGGCAGGCTGTTTTATAAAATATTTTTGCCTAATGAAATTCTGATGATTTATTTTCCTCTATTTGATTTTACAACCTTCAGAAATCTCCTTAAAGTGACCCAATGACCCCATGCCCACCCCACAAAGTCTTTGCCTTTGGAAATCTATAATGAGCATCTTAATATCTTTTATTTGAAAGGGAGTTCCATCTAGTAATAAATGTTTCTGATTGCTTCATTCCCACTAAGTATGCTACTTTATTTACACCCCATAAAGTATTCTCTTGAAACATCTGAAAATATAAATTCTTCATAGGCATATCGGGTTATTAATATTGCCTCCTTATAAATTCTAGTTTCACAAACTGGCATTTATTAAATACTTTAAATACGATTTTACACTGGAACTTGGATTATGCATAAGCCCAACGTTTGATTTATTTGTCTTTGAGATTAAAGGTGACAGATGACAGTTACGAGCTGTTGTTATTTAAAATATATTCTCTCTGTAGCTCATTCACTGTCCGTTGACATGTCTAAGAACACACACACACACACACACACACACACACACACACACCCCCGAGACACTGGGGAGGAGAGGGAGGGCAGCAGGAAAATGGAGGCAGGGAACTTCCGATGTGCCTCCTGAATGATTGGAAATGGAGATCACTGTTTTATGTAGGGGAGGGGAAAAGAGAGAAATAAAGTTACTAGATGTTGCCTAAGTTTTTATTACTGGGTTACTCCTGGGGCTCTGGTTTTTGTGCTTTATTTTCTGTCTGGTTCAAGACCGAACAGTCCCGTTCCTGTCCAGGCACATGGCATCCACTTTGGGCTCCAGCAACGCTGCTCCACGGCGGGGCAAGGGGGAGCGAGGCGGGATCTCTGGTGTTCAGACAGTTGGCTGCTTGACCGTGCGCAAGGTGTGGGGCTCAGCTTGCACCCCTGGGATGGGATTAAAGATGCCAGCCTTCAAAACCCTACAGGAAAACAGTGGGAAACCACGAGTCGTTAAAAAAACATAGAAATAGCTAATAATAGTAATAGCTTATTGTACAGATGGCTTCGATTATTTAAGCGTTCTTTCCACGGAAGATGTGACCTTTCCCAAAGCTCATTTGTCTCCCCACAGGTCCTAGCAGACAGCCAGTACATATTTATAAATTTTTATACATTTTTGAAATCTATACAACTGAGTTTTTATTTTAATCTTTACATTAAATAAAACTATTTAAAAATAAAAACAGGGGCATCTGGGTGGCTCAGTTGGTTAAGCATCTGCCTTTGGCTCAGGTCATGATCCCGGGGTCCTGGGATCGAGCCCCACATGGGGCTCCCTGCTCGGCAGGGAGCCTGTTTCTCCCTCCTCACTCCCCCCACTTGTGTTCCCTGCCTCACCCTATTTCTCTGTCAAGTAAATAAATAAAATCTTTTAAAAAAATAAAAATAAAAACAATGTCTTTTTATGAGTTTATAAAATTTATCAATATTTACTAAGTAAATAGAAATATGTATATGTATGCACATAGACAGATCATCCAAGTTTTTTAGTTTTATGAAATCCAGAAATGTCCACTGTGCATGCATGTGTGTGTATTAGGAAAGACGACACTGGCTAATCTAACCAATAGGACCAGACCCACACTTCAGCTCTAATATGATAAAAGGACATTTCTTGTCCCTGTGAAACCCAGAGCAGTCTTGCCTGATGATCAGGGGGCTCTCCTCCAAGTGGTATAGGCTCTGCCATCTTCGGTGTGTGGAACCCCTGCTCATTCTTGTCCCACTAGGAGGGGACAAGCAGACCCCACACACATGCGTATACAGCTCCCCAGCAGAGCTCCCTTATTCTCACTCGGCGTTGCCGAGGACAAGACACGTGGCGACACTGTCCCTACTGGGTGGCTGCTTCCAGCCATAGTGCTGTCTTCGGTGGACAGCCCGCCATCTTGCCCCCCATGAGGAATGTTTCCTGAGCCCTGAGTCGGGTCCCGTTCCCTACTTGAGTGCTGTCTTGCCTGTGTTCATCCGTGCGTGTGTGTGTGTGTGTGTGTGTGTGTGTGTGTGTGTGTGTGGGCAAAGCACTAGAAGCCCTGTTTTTTCAAACTTAAAAATACAGAGTTCGCCTACTAGTTTCCTTTCAAGGATACAAAGTACTTCTTTTTCTTCTCCACCGACCCATATCCAGTCTCTGAATATGCAGAACGTTCACATTGTGTTTCTGATTTGTTCCATTTCGAGTATTTATTTAGTTATTTTAAAAATAAAAGCATACAGCCAGGGTGAATAATATTTGGGGAGAGACGTTCTTGAGGTGTTCCATGAAAACTTTTCCTTAACCCACCCAGCCAGATTCCAGGCAGCTCACTTGGACTCAAGAGTTATAGTTACTGAGTTAAAATAAATACACTTTCCCGTGTATACTATTGATGGAATTGTTACTTATGTTGGGTGGACACAGGGCTTCGTGCAGCTGGAAGGAATGGGTGGGCTGGATGACACAGCTGCCCGGAAAGCTGGAACCCTGCAGAGATCCCATCCCGGAAACCTCTAGAAAAGCAACAGACTGGTGCCTGGAATGGACTGGAAGGATGTCCCGCTGCTTTGTCCCTGTTCTTGGCGCATGCACCAAGCACCGGGGAGTGTCCACCGTACGTAGGCTTCGCTGGCGATCCCATTGCTGGGAGCAATAGAAGTCAAGGGGCTGCCGGAAGAGGATGTGCGCTGGGAAGTCCCAAGGAGGACAGAGCGGCACGCTGCCCAGGATGCTCAGGCTCTTCTGTTCTCCACTCAAAGCTCAGAGGTCCCTCGGGATCGGGTGCTCTTTGCATGACACGACTTACCAACCATCAGACTCAACCCTGCCGAAGGAGTCTGGCCTCTCCTTCCCTCCCTGCTGCTCAGACAGATTCCTGCATCACCGTTAGTTCGAAGGAGGAAACAGCTAATTCTCACGTACTATGGATTGGCGATCTGTTGTTTTTCTTCTGGAATTAAAGCAGAAAGCGATCAGATTACAGCAATTATCAGGGAGAACAAATCACATTGATTTCACTTATGAAAAATACGATAATTCTGAACTTGATTTTAAAAAAAGAAACAAACTTGAGGGAAGCACCTGTTTTTTACTCTTTCAGACATTACAGTTGTAGCCTCAATATTCTCCACTACAAACAAGACCCTATGGACACGGGAGAGTTTCAGGCTTAAACCCCATGTTTCTTTGGCACATTTAGGGAAGAACAGGAGCTGGTCTTCGCGAGGTAACAAAGGGCAAGGGCCTGGGAACGTTTTGCACCTCACTCCTCAGTTTACCTCCGCATCCGGTTTCCTACTCACATTAGAAACCAAATTCCCAGTGGCTCGCTTGGTCTGTCCAGGCTGCTCTTACTTCACTGCCTGTTTATTCCAAGCTCGTCCTCATTCTCCAGGGCCCACACCCACCTCTCCTGTTCGCCCTTCTTCCATCTCCTGCAGTCTCATGTGCACAATCCCTTCTGTTCCTTCCGTGAGGCATTGCCCTTCCCGGAGCTCCCCGTTACCGTGGCCCGTCCCACTCGTCCCGTGTTTATTAGTTTATTATCCATCTGCTCTCATTCGTCTTGCATTCCACCACCCAACTGATTTTCCTCCAGGTAATAGACACACTTGGGGATTCCTACCCGTTATTTAACTGCATAAAACAATTAGACTAGTTAGAAATAAGAAGAATGCAGTGTGAAGAAGAAAGGTTGATTCTTTGAAAGCCAGACTGAATGCCTGCAGAACACCGGGTCAGAGACTAACTGCTAACATTCTGTCAGATGAGGCATAAAGGATGACCATGATTTTTAAAAAAATTATAAAAAGGCAGAAGGAATCTTTACTCAGACTGCTTCACAAAGTTCTCTTATTTCTTGCCACATTGGAAAACTAGAAGAGGGGATTTAATTGGAGCAGGTAGGGATGTTGACCTTGAGCAACACAGGGGTGAGAGGGGCTGACCCCCCACTGCGCACCCTAAAATCCATGTATCGATTGTGACTTCCCAGAAACTTAACTACTAATAACTTACTATTGACAGGAATGATAACATGTACAATTAACACAGATTTTATATGTTCTATGTATTACCGTATTTTCATAATAACGTAAACTAGAGAAAAGTAAATGTCATTAAAGAAAATCGTAAGGAAGAGAAAATATATTTACTGTGCTGTACCGTATTTATAAAACACTGATATAGAAGTGGACCCTCGCACTTCAAACCTGTGTTATTCAAGGCTCAACTGTATTCCATTCTGCCTTTGTCCAAAAGCCATCAGTCATAAGATGTACGCATCTGGTCACGGCTCTGTTCAAATAAAACTTTATTTACAAAACTAGGCTGTGAGCTGAATTTGGCCCCTGGGCCATAGTTTTCCAACCTGTTTATAGTAACTCCCACCAAACTGGGAAGACACTTACATGATTTGGACTTTGAGGCCAGCCACCGCGAAGCACATTCTACTTAAGATTCCTGCAGCATCCACAAAGTCCCCAGAAGATCCTAAACAATCGTGAGTATTCCAGATAGCCACAGATCCCATCATATTCACAAGTGAGGCCGTGATGCCCCCCCCCCCAGAGTAGGAATGGCTGCACGGACAGCCGTCTGCCCTGAGAGAGTGTGTGGGAAAGGGACTGGGTGACTGGGATGGTCCAGAACCAGACTGTACATGATGAGATACGTGCAGGGTGGCTCTGTCTGCAGGATCATGTGCAGTCTTCGAGTTGGACATGTGGACCAGCACACCAGGTCAGGGATGAGACACTGGTCTGCAAAAGTGCCAGCTGGCTCAGGACAGCAAATGTTGTATTATTCTTTACAAAATTATATCACAAGGTACTCTGGATAATTCAACAAACCCATGTGATAGCAGCCTGGCTTTTATAAATCTTTATTTTGCAGAATTGCCTTCAGATAAGAAAGAAAGAAAAAGCGTGCATACATTATTAACACTTATTTTTCTAATTCAAAATTAGACCCCACCTGATGATCTGTTTTAAGTGGGAGGAATAAGATGTATAACAGTTTGTAAATATTTTGAGTAGGTAATCATTACTATTGCTTTGGGCCAATGGACTCTTTGTAAAAATGTGGTATAAAGCATGTGTTGTTTTCTTTAAAAATTTTATTCATTTATTTATTTGAGAGACAGAGTGAGAGAGAGTATGAGAGAGGAGAGAGTCAGAGGGAAAAGCAGACTCCCCGCAGAGCTGGGAGCCCGATGGGTACTCGATCCTGGGACTCTGGGATCATGACCCGAGCAGAAGGCAGTGGTTTAACCCACCAAACCACCAGGTGACCATGTTTTTTTTTTTTCTTATTCAATACATGCAAATTACAAATATTCTTTAAACTGTCTCCAGAAACAATCCTATCCTAGGATATCTGCTGAGACCCAGGGGCTGACATGCAAGTAATCTCACTTTGTTACAATGTTACAAACAGAGGGCTAATTGTGTCACCTGTGTTCGCTCATTTGTTTCCCCCAATAAAGCCAGTGAAGAAGGTGCTCTGACCCATTCACATCTTCAAATGAGAAAAAATGAGTTTCTTAAAAATTCAATTTCATACCTACTAAAGTCGAGTTGTTGGGAGAGAAGTCCCAGCCTGTCTGACCCAAGGGCCTTGCTCTTTGCGATCTCTCTTCATGGGTGGAGTGTTTGCTGGTGACGTTTCACGGGGACCCCAGTGTGGGGTCTGTGTGGCCCTTTGCCGGTGTTGGCCAGTGCATCGTCACAGAATCGCACCCAATGCCCAAGAGGACCAGCCATCATTAAGCAACCTTAAACCCAAGCTCTCTCACCGGACAAAGGGATAGGATGTTGCAAAGAGTTTCACGAACCATCTAATAATCTTGAGATAACAATACATTATGAGCAACGTACGTGATGTTTTGTGGAACGTTAAGAGTAGTTTCGGATTTGGGAAATGTAGATTCGGCAAAGGCAAACACTGGAAATGTTCAAATGTCAAAATGTCTATACTGCCAGAGCAATCTATACTTTCCATGCCATTCCGATCAAAATTCCACCAACATTCTTCAAAACGTTGGAACAAACAATCCTAAAATTTATATGGAACCAAAAAAGACCCCGAATCGCTAAGGAATTGCTGAAGAAGAAAAGCAAAGCTGGGGGCATCTCATTACCTGACTTCAGGCTTTATTACAAAGCTGTGATTACCAAGACAGCATGGTACTGGCACAA